>PVKU01009237.1:0-64080 GCA_004027475.1 Anoura caudifer
GCCTGCTGTGAAAGAGGCCACATTTCTACAGTTAATTCGAAGCGCTAATAGCTGAACACAGAAATCACTCCAGAGTTTGTACTCACCAGACCCAAGAGAAAGTTACAAAAATATTTTATTTAAACATTCAGGAAAGATTACACATACCTACAAATCATTAAAAGTTAATATGTTAGACATGCTAAAGCCCATAATTTACATGACAAAACCTAAAGTGAAGGGAATGCATAAGACACATTCCGCTGGCCCTCCCGCCTGAGGAAAGCACCAGAAAGACAGGACCTGGAGTGAGCGTGGAAGCTGGTCAAAGGTGCAGGCATGCACCCAGCCAAACGAGGGCCACCCCTTCGCCACGGAGGGAGTGACAAGCCATCTACAGTGTCCAGAGCACATTATGCACCCGTAACAAAACTTCACTTAAATTTTTACAATTTTTACTCTCTCCAAAGATTCAAACAGATTAGCATTGCAAATTGGTCATTCCTGTTTTGAAGAGAATATTCTTATGTTGAATCTGAAAAATTCAATGATCACTTGGGTTTAAGAATGCTCAAAGCAATAATTTATTTTGATTTCAATCTAAGTTTGATGAAGTGACCATTTTTCCCAGAAGGCCATTCACTTCAAGATGCAAAAATACACTGTAGCTTTTCCACATTTGGGATGCTTGCAGCTAGCTGGATGCTTGATCATCCACTTTACATTCTCCTGCCCTTGAACCTGAAAAAAAGCCAGCATTTATGCCCCATGTGAGATAACGCATGTTACGTTGTTGGATGCGATGTTAGAAAGCCTGCAACACTGCCTTCTCTCTCCTCCCCAATCACAATCCCGTGGCAGCAGAGTCACAAGCCCCCTGCACCTGCCAAAACTCAGCCCTGAACCAGGACACACCCCCGGGAGAGGGGGAGAAGCAGGAGCCGAGGCCAGCCCAGAGCACGTGCTTGTGGTGACACCCACCGATGGGGGGATGAAGGGCGCGCTGAGCGCCCCGGCAGCCCCTGCGCAGCCCCGTGTGTGGAGGGGACCCGTGCCAGCACGGTCACGGGCGCACCGGCAGCTCCTCAGCCCGGCGGCATCCCAGAGACATCCTCTTCCTCCGCTGTGGTCACAGGAGCTTCCCTTTAGGACTCCGAGGGGAGGGCATGCTGTCTGTCCGGTTTTCCTTAGCACCCCGTGGTTTTCTTGGTGTATTAACCGTTACTTTGCTGGACGCAGTTCTCACCCGATACACCAGCGAGTGAGGTGGACTCCCTCCATGTGCTGCTGCTAGTGCTGTGCAGGCAGCGACCACCTGTCTTTTCCACCACGTCCCCAAGCACAGAGAGTGGGCATTTTTGCCACACACGGCATCAACAAATGTGTTAGGCGACACTCGGCAAACAGGCCCGCGCAGGGCGGCAGGCGAGGACGGCCGCGGGGCCTGCGGGGAGGCCACAGTTCCATCACTAACCCAGGGGAAAGGCTCACACGGCGTCCGCCAGGCTTTGATGAGGCAGCCAGAAGAGCCAGAAAATTACAGATTTTTTTCCCCGAAATGGGTAAAATTACCTATTTCCCCCCAATTCCCAATCCTTAAGAACAATCTGGCCAATACTCACTTGTATATAAGCTGACTTCAGTTAAAAAAAAAAAAAGAAAAAAGAAAAAGGGCCGCTGTGCGAACTCATTCACAGCAGACACGCATGCACTGTCCCCAGGAGGCCTTCGCAGGGCGGCCTGCCGCCTCTGCGGAGCAGTCGGCGCTCCAGCACAGCAGGGGGAGGGGTCTCGGTCCCCCCTATCTGCGTTCAATGGGCGAACAGCCCGGTGCGAATACAGCGGAGGAAGTCACAGGCAGTCTGCTGCTGCTGCGCCACCTGGAACTGTCCCGAAGGACTTCCTCGAAGGGGGTCAGTACTGGCAACACCATCCCAGAGATCTTACCTTTCGAAATCACCCAAGGAGTGAGATCAACATCACAACTCCCATAAACTGGGTAAACAGCAGCAGTGGAGTGAAAAATGACCACACCGGCCATAAAGCGATGTTGAAGCTGAAAGAAAAAGTCAAAAAACACATAGCTGACAACTTCTGCTAAAATCTACACATGCGAGGGGCGACCAAAAAACCCCTCAGAACTATCTTCTGCAGGGCAGGCCCCTTGTAGGACAGGCTTCCCCTACTAGGTGAGTGTTCTAGGAACCCATCTGTATCCATGTACCAGCTGGTGTTGTGAGAGGCTGTATTCAGCTTCAGTGAATTTTTCTGAAGGCTCTTTCAGTGCATTTGCCCATTTCACGATGGGTGGTTTACACACCTGCCCACACCGCCCTCAGTGCTCAGCAGTTTTTGACCAAACTCGGCATGACCTTCATGCCCCACCCTTCCTGTTCATCTGACCTCACCCTGTACAATTTTTTTGTTTCCCCAGATGAAAAAGTCCTCAAAGGGAAATGCTTTGCCAATGTGGAAGAGGTAAAACAAAAAAATGGCAGAAGCATTAAAAGGCATCAAAACTGACAAGTTTAGAAACTGCTTTCAGCAGTGGAAAAAATGTCTCGATAGGTGAATTGCATCAAATGGAGAGTACTTTGAAGGTGACTAAAGTTTAAGCATGTAAGAATAAGTACACACTTCTCTATGAATAAATTCCAGTGTTTTGGGGTTTGTTTTCTTTTTGACGGGGGGGGGTCATCCCTCTTTGTACATTCTACCACAGAATCCAGATTTAAAGAACTCACTTTTTTACTCAGTGTGGGAAAGCTCATTCAGCCAACATTGTATGTATATTTTCCCTCAGAGATGTGATTTCACAAATATTGGAAATATCACAATCTCTCCCAAAAGTACTTGGAACTGGAATCACTAACGGTCTTCTATCGAGAGCTGGCTTCATAGGAACTGGGGTCTCTGCAAGCCGGGGTCTCTAGTAGGACACGGGCTGAAATGGTCACAGCCTGCTCTCACGGCCTCGCACACGGTCAAACGGTCGTGGTCAAAAGATGGTTAAAGGCATTTTACTGTTAGAAACGGTGAAAAAAGTGACCATCTGTAACTTCCTATTACATTTTCCACGGAGAAAAGCACTATTTCTGTCACCAAGGGAAGAATAAAACACTTTTCATATGCAACTGGTTTTTGTGGACTGAGCTGAGGAGAGCAGAAGTTAAAGAGGGAAAATGATGGTCAATGAAATGCTTCAGATAGTTATTGATTTTTAATATGTAATGTTTTAATAAGTAGAACCTTAAAATATTATAATTACATTCTTCTGAAAAATAAAATGACATTTCTGAGGGTGACGGCAGCCTCACGAGAAAATGTACATTGACACACCTGTCTACCGACATTACCGAAGGGCTGATAACAGCCCCATCACAATGTACCATGTCCGTCACAATGTGCCACATCACAATGTGCCACGTCACACACCTTTCAACTTCCACTACAGAAAACAAGTCACTAGAAAATAGACTTACACTGAGTATGTACAAAAGTATACGCTTTTTCCAAAATCAAGAACATAAAGATGACATTAAGTGAGAACTCCCTGCACATAAAGAGGACTTTTTCTCCCTGACTGGCAGGATCATGGGATTTATTTCCTTCGTACTTTCTGTAATTAACAGATTTTTCTTCAGTGAGCAAGTACACTTTTATAAACATTTCACTGAGTGCCTATTAACTAACAAAAAGGATACTGATTTTGGTATTTTTACATTATAGGAATAAAAGAATAAAATCAACGGTAAGCCCAACAACAGGAAGCTGGCTGAACAAGTGAAGGGATGTCCGCACAGTGCTAACTATGCAACTACCAAAACCAGTGAGGTGCACTTGTGTGCACCAGTATGGAAGAATGTGTGTGTACACACACACACACTGAACAGAAAAGTGCACCTATGTGTAAGAGACATACACTAGGATGTTCTCAATAGCATCATTAATAACACCACCGAACTGGAAACAGTCCAAACGCTGTGAACAGCAGGAAACACACACTGGGCATCAGCTGCAGGCTGGATTATTAAACAGTAATGAGTAACTGTTACATGGATAAATCACATATAATGTAACAGAAAGAGCAAACGTAAATGAATATGTGAGAATACATTTCTATATGGTTCAAAAACTCAGACCAAACAAAAACAGTATTCAAGAGATGCGAACGGAAGCAATTAGCATGGAGGCCAGAGCAGCGTTTCCCTGTGGCGGGACAGGCAGGGTGGTGGCTGCAGAGGGGAGAAAGGGACTACGGGGTGCGGGCCTGATTCTCTTTCTAGCCTGTGGGGGATGGGGGTGGGGGGTATGTCGATGCCCATTTCATGATTCACTCAGCTGAGCGATTTTGTTTTTCCTACTTTCTGTGTGTATTATGCTTCACAATGAAAATGATTTGAAAAGGAAGTGGCAGAATATACAAATATATAGCATTGTCACCATTTGTTGAGGGAATTGGCTCTTCTTTTTATTATTGTTCAAGTTCACCATTTATGTTTTAAATAACTAAATACATAAAGAAAGGTACTACTGAAAAGGGAACCAGAGACTAGAAATGGCAGGGGAACTATTTTCCCATTATTCCTCTTTTGCTCTGAAATTTGTACCATGTACATCAGTGCCCGAACAACAGAATTTCTGTTCCTGTCCGTCGTGTCCCAGTTTACCTACCAAATCCCCGCTACGATAAAGGCAGCAGTTGTGAGGGGTATCAGGGCTGGATACTTGGCATCGTAATCTCCGATCCCACGGTACCACTCCAGGTAGAGAATGCAGAAAAACGCAATAGACAGGCTGATGAGCAGCAAGGCACTGCCAATGAGAAACCAGCTGCAGAGACAAAAACGACGTCAGGGTAGACAGCGCTTAGCAAATTAGCAGATTCCATAAAAATGATCACTGACAGCCTAACAATCTATTTCTGCGAGCATGTCAGCTGTAAAAGGAATGCAGGGATCATGGTTTCTCGATCCCAGATCTCAGAAAGTCTCCATCTCCGGGAGATGAGGTGAGAAGGGATGAGCCTGGGACCACAGCAGGACAGAAAAGTACGGCTTTAAATGCCTGTATGCATATGTACTCTCGTAGCTAACTGAGCAAAAAAGACCCCTGGTGATGGACACATTTTCTTTAAAAATACAGGAAAGAGAACAGCTTTTTGTCTGTTTCTGAACTTTTGAGTGTGACGGCAATAACAGGCACCATCAACCCCTCCAGAGGGCATTTCTCAGAATGCTGAAAATCAGTTTGGAAGATGGTTATTTCATGGTGCTTCACATAAAAGATTCCTAAGTGAAACCCTCACACTTTTAGGAGATTTCCAATGATCTTCCAAGAGGCAATGACTTCCTTCTTGCTTCTAATTGTACCCAAGACCTGATTCGGTGTGTGTGACCCCATCAACCTCTTCCTTCCAGCCCCTGCTGGTCATGGGAGGAGGCCAGGTTTGGGGAACAAAGTCCCCTTTCCAAGTCAGTCCCCCAACTCAACCCAATACCCCCATTTATTGTTTGCTTCTCCGTGAGAAGACTGGCATTCCATGTAGGGGGCAGAGGGGGCTGGAAATGTCAAGTTCAGAGGTACTGAGTGGACTTCCAACAATGGCAAGGCTCCAGATCGCTTTTATGATGACGCAATTCTGGACTTGAGAACTGTGGGAGGCCGGATGCAGTGGTTAGGAGCAGGATCTTTAAAACCTGAGTCTGAACTCAGCTCTGGCCATGACCAGCGCTGTGACTCGGGGCCAACCAGAGCCCTGCAGTGTGCTTCAGATGCACTGACAGCACCTACGCACAGAACAGCTGCGACAAGGAAACCACGTTCGGGACAGTGCTTCAAGCCCCAACAGGGACCCCTTTTATGCCACCGACATTCTCTCTATCCAGGGAAAATATTTCCATGCTCCTTTTTAGGGGCCTTCAGAAACCTCTTCACACCACAGTTCTCAGTCCCTCCTCCTAGAGCTCCTGCACTTTACCTTCCCAAAGACCTCCCGTCTCTACTTTCTCCTCCCATGATTTATAAATGGATTAGGTCCTTCTCTCATTTACCACTTTTCCCATCCGACAACACACTTGTGTTGCACAAGGGAAAAGCACAAGGAAGTAACTCCCATCTCACCTACTCTGCTGTGCATGCCCAGAGCATGCGCTCTCTGACTCACCTAGCTATCACCAGCACCTCCCAGCGCTGGGCCTACCAGACACTAGGTAACTGCTAAGCATTTGAAGACTTCAACGGACAAAATAAAACATGAAAAATAAGACAAGGGTGTTTAACGATGAACCAGCAAAATTTTCTTACCTACTAGTGTGAAAGTTTTCTTTAATAGTTTTAAAGAAATCAACATAATAGGTCACAACAATGGAGGCCAATATCCAAAATCCAGAATGGATATTAAGTCTTGGAAGAGATTTCTGCTTTTTCTCAACAGCTGCAGAGGCTCCTGCAAATAAGGGAGATTTCTACTTATCAAATTGCCATGAGTTCCTGGAGACAAAGTAACCTCTTTTAAGCCAAGTAAAAAAATTTCCTAGGACTTTCTAAAAAAGATTCTCTCTCAGCATAGCACGAATTTTTTTCTGTAAAACCACCAATAACGGTTTATATTTGCAGAAATAATTACTAGGAGTCCACTATAAAACGTGTTCTATATAGTCAACTTTTCTCCTCTACATGAATTTTGAAATCAAATTTACAGAAATAATGATGACATCTGGTAGTGTAAGAATTTTAACATTATGTTTCATGTTTCATTTAGGACAGTAATCAGTCCTATTAAGGCAAATGCAAAAGGCAAATGTTAGAGCGCAAAATGGACCTGTGATTTTCCAAAAATACTACTCATAACCATTTATTTTAAACAAACACAGCCTGTTAAGGCAGCTCAAAACTGGAAAGGGCACGCTGGATCTAGCCCTGGGACCCAATATGAAAGAACCTGCAGCTGGGGCTCGGTCAAGTTTCCCAGGTGATTGACATGACCCTGGTATACATCAGAGGCTCTCAACCTTTAGGATTCCTAACAAGCTTGTTCCTAATACAGATTTCAGGAGATAATACCCTCAAAATTTATGACCTAGCATGCCTGGACAAGTTTCTGTTTTAGAAGGTATTAAATGCAAATGGTTTACAACATACAGGGCAAAAAGGTCTAAAATGAAACCCACCTCTCCCAGTTCCCCTGCCCAGAAGCAACCGCCAGTATCCCTTTCTGGATTCTTCTACACTCTCCAGGAAAACACACACGCACGGCATCCCGTCTGTACCCAAAGGGTGGCATACCACCACTGTTCTGCGCCACCCTTTGAAAATTACCCACGTTGGTTGACAAAAGTCTGCCTGCGAGTCCTCAGGAAGCTGTCTGCTACTACTACAAACAATGCTAAGGTGAGACTCTTGACTCACACGCCCTGGGTTACCAGTACAAGTATGTTTGGTACATTCTTAGAAACAGAACCGATGAGCATTTTTAATGGTGTTCGATCAACATTCCCAGGGATCCTGAAGCGCTGCCTGGGATGAAGATGCGCGGAGCTATGTGATCTCTAAGGATCTTTTACGACACTAAATAGCCTCCTTGCAAACTACTGGTAAGCCTTGAGAAACGAAACCTGGTCCCTCCTGACCCAGCAGGGCTGCGGGACACCCGCAAAGCCGGCCGTTTCCAGGCGCCTCAGCCCCAGAAACCTCGGCGCGCTTCGGGGCGCGCCCGGAAGAGCGCCTCACCCTGCCTGGCGTAGCTTTCGCCGTCCAGCGAGGCCTCGGCGTCGAGCGAGAACAGGTATCGTCTCCGTAACTGCTCCCGGGCCCGGAGAGCGTCCATCTTAGCGCCCTACGAAACGCGACGGAAGTGACGTCAGGTCACCGGGACTTCCGATATCGACTTCCGTATGGACGGATTTCTTTCTGTGAGCGCTAGAGACGGTGTTGTCTCTCAGGTCTTAGTGGTGAGAATCTAGGGCAGAGTTGGCTTCGCAGTCAGCGCCCTCAGATCCGCTAAATGATTTGAGTTTCAAAATGATGATCCTCTCACGGCCGGAAATATCCCATTCTTCCGGAGGACCGATATTACGGATGCCGCCTGCTTCGCTGTGCTCTCTGCCTCTGCAGGTGCCCAAAGCTGACAAGTACCCTCGTGCAGTCGTCGACTCTCAGCCCCCGCCTTCTTTCTCACTTCTCTCCAGCGAGACCTCGGAGGAGGAAAGGACCGTGGCTCCAGCTGTTGAGCCTCAGGCCTGGCATTGACCACTTGGGTGGACTTGGGCAAGAAATAAACCTCTCCGGGCCTCTTTCCTCTTCTGCACCCCGGGGATTATACCTGCCTCCTAGATTTGTCGTAGGGTTTAAGTGCTAAGCATCTGTGTATTGTTCATGTAACACCCTTTTTCCAACTTCTGAGAAATTTCACCAGCTGGGAATGTGGGACCTAAATTTATACTTTCCCAGAAAACTGCCATCTCCCATCACTCATGCTCATAAATCGAAAAACACTGTGTCACTAATTCGCAAGGTTTTCTGTATCAAGAATCCTATTACACTCCTACCATGTCCTGTGTTGAGTGTGCTTAACCATTCAGATGTTTACTGAGCACCTACTGTTTGCTTGGAACTGTTAAGCACCGTGCTAGACAATGAAGAGAAAGATGAATAAGACGTGATGTTACACTTGAGGAGCTCCTGGACCAAAGATGGGCTCAGAGCTGTACTACAATATGTTGCAGTATTTATAAATGTATGGAAGCATTTTCTTAAAGTCAACAGACATTCCCTGAACAGCTGCATCTGCTAAAATGCTGAGGAAAGAGATAAGTTAGAATCTCATGAAGGAGATGATTTCAGTACAATGTATAGAAACACTGTATATAGGGTTATTCCAGTACAGAATAAAGGCTGGTGCATTCTGCTGGGAGGTGTGGAGAACAGGGACAGTGGGTTGAAGTGTGTCAGATACAGGAGTGGATAACCCAGAAAGCCACCCAGGAAGTAGAATTTAACCTACTCAGTTGGCACTCTTTAGAACTTCTATGGCATGGGTATTTGCAGAAGAAATGTCGAGTGTCTACTGGTTGGTTTCTGTCATTTCTTCAGCCTTTCTAGCCAACACATAGGAGCAAAGGATTTAACAGCTAGTTGGATCATATGGCCTTTCTACACAATACCTCCTCTTTCTTGTTTTGTTTTTTTCTTTTCAGACTCCTAAAGAACCACAGTTCATCTCTTCAAAGCCATCCAGGGTCTGTGCCCTCCTTTCTTCTCTTTCTTGTATAGGGTTAGAAGCCTTGTTAACAGGAAGTGAATTCCTCCTATCAAATACAGTCTTCTGTTGATTGTCTCAACAGAAGACTGTATTTTTGCAAGGAGGTCCTTGCAAAAAGGTCAGTGCTGGGTCTCCCCTGTAACTGAATATTCCCAGAGCATCGCAGCAGTCCCAGGGTTTCCACATGTAGTATGTTCAAGTCGGATCCGGTTTCCCCTTCAGTGGTTTCGGGGCCTTTGTATTTGGATCTGGAAACCGTCCAGCATTTTCCCCCCTGATATTTTAAAGGGCACTACTTGAACACCATACTGATGACACTTAAAAGCAGCCTGGGAAAATCTAGTATCTAATGACTACATCTTCAAGTTCTTAAATGTGAAGACAGATACATGGTATCAGCATGCTAGCAACCAAGACATTCTCATCTGTAGTGTGGATTACTTGGCACAGGAGGGTGGAGGGGATGAACGGGACTGTGACCTTGGCTGGCCTCCCCTTAGCAGCAAGGTTAAGTCTAAGGCATTTTTAGACTATTCAATGTGACTCCTCACTGCGGGGTCTTGGGCAAGTTGCTTAATTGTTCTAAGTATCTATTTCTTCATCAGTGACACAGCAGGTACCATAGTGAAGATAAATGTATCCCAGTTGCTTAGCATAGTGCCTGGCACACAGTGTGTGTTCAAGTATATGAACACAGTATGTGTTCAATAGTAATTATTCATTCTTACTTAATGGGGTTTGCCAGGCCTTCCAGGTCCAGCTCCTGCTCGCCTTTCATTCTCCCCAGGCTCCAGTTACTCTCTGCTGCAGTTTCCCTTTGCTGCTCCTCTCCTTAGTTGAAGGGTGCAACCACCATGTCTGGGTAGCTCCCCAGTGCCTTGCAAACACCTAGCGCCTAACAGGAGCTCCACTGCCTGGTTTGTACTGTGGTCCTTGATCCCACATGGATCCCACAAGGCCTTAACTGGCCTTCAGTGTGGCCACACACGTGTCTGCCCAGCGTCCCTTCCTCTGAGAAACTGCTTCTCCTGCTTTCTGCAGTAGCCCCGCAGAGTTCTCAGGAGGCTAGGAGAGGGCTCTGGGCCCCACCCAGATCCATCAGCCCCCAGGACTGGTGAGCTGTTGGTGTGGTGTGAGGTCCGTGTGGGCTTGGGGCTGCCACCATGGAGACAGGGACGGGGCCCACTAGGAAGGAAGCTTTGAGATGCAAGCCAAGAGGTGTCAGTAGCATCGTCTCAATTCCTGAATCCAGCCAAGCTCTGGTTCACTTAGGTGAGGATGTGAGCTTGGGAGCCGGTTGCCTGGTGGCTGTCCTAGTGGCTCTGTCATTACTGGCCCTTTCAACCTTGGGAGGCCACCTATCCTCTCCTTTGCTTTAGGTTCCTCACTTGCAAAGTGGGGTTAAGAATAGTGCCTACCCCATAGGACTGTATCAAAATATATTAACATATGCAAAGTGCTGATAACAAGCATGGCCCAGAGGAAACTCTCAATTCACCTCACCTGTGGTTATTCTCCATTGTTGAGACTGCACAGATTTCTCAGCCAAAATAAAAAAGGTCGTTTAAAAAAAATTGGTGCCAACTTGACTTGTTTTCTGTTACTTGCAACCCTGGGCCAGACCAAGGCAGGCAGCCCTGTCTGTCACTGTGCCCTGTGGCTGCCCCAGTGGTCCCCGGCTGGGGCAGTTCCTCCAGAAGTGAGCCCACACAGGTAAAGCCCTCAGAAAAGCACCTGCCACATGGAAAGTGCTTGTAAATGTTCATGTATCTCACCTGGGACACCACCCTTCATTCTAAGAAGCAAGCCTTTTCGTTACAGGACAACACAGTGAAATGTGTCTCTACACAGCGCCACTTTGCTGCCAAAGCTGTGCAGTTGGGGCTGCTCCGTGAAAGGATCTGAGCATTTTAAAGGCTTTGACCACTCTTTTCAAACCAGCTCCAGAAGGAAGACGCCCTGATCTGCCCAGCACCCCTTCGGCAGTGGGCAGGAGAGGCCGCAGCATGTGCACCAACAACGGGCTCTGTCGTGTTGGTGAGTGTATGATTCGAATTAATCTTCATGTTGGATAAAACCATGAAAAGGGCTTTCTGGTCACATGACCCATCATGGAAACTACTTGGAATCCTTGCCTTGGCCATTTTTTTTTTAAAGCTCTATCTGGAATATCTTCATAATAATGATCTAAAAATCATCAGTGGTAAGAAAGTGGAAACAAGAATAGAGGTCCTGATAAAAGGTCAAGAGAAAAAACCCAAGTTACCAAGGAGACACCAGAGTTCAAACCCTGACGCTCCTGCTTACCGTGTGACCTGGGGCAAGTTGCACAAGTGCTCTGCACCTCACCCAGGAAAAGGGCACGATGATGTTACCCTCTTGGAGCTGCTGGAAGATTCTGTGTGTATGTAAAGGGCTTAGCACCGTGCCTTCCACAGAGGAAGCACTCCACAGAAGGGAACTACGAGGATCGTTGTTGCTGGGGAAGTAGAGTCTCGGAAGTGGGAAAGGCAACCCTGGGGTGCACGTGGTCAGTGCCAGCAAAGCAACCCAGGTCAGGGCACTACAGCCAGGAAGCGGTGGGGCTGGTGCCAGGGGGAGGAGTTCAGGCTACAGAAGGGGGCGGGGTTTGATGGTGATGCAAACATTGGCGGTCCTTTACCCAGCACCCTACCCATGGTGTGGTAACTATTTAATCCTCACAGCAACTGTATGATGATGCAGTTACTATCATGATTACCATTTTGTACAGGAGGAAACTGAGGCACAGACTTTTTTATTATGGGATCTGAGGAAGCTTTCATTTATCCCCTTGATGTAAGTGATTAAACTGGCTGCTTGATAGTTTAATTGCGGAGCAAGTACCTAGTTTCCAGGAGTTTAAAGGTTGTTCCCCTCTCAGGTCTCTGCCCATAATGTCACAGCTAGCGAAGTGGAGCTGGGATTGGAGCTCAGGCGGGCTTGGCCTTGGAGCTGCCAGGCTGCACGCTGCCAGGCTGCACACTGCCTCTGCTGATGCGGAGTCTCTCAGGACCTAAGCTGCAGAAAAGTCTGCGTGCCTGGGGCTCATTCATGCCAAGCGCTGGCCCCATGACGCTGGACTGCCAGTTCGGTTGGAAGCCATAAAGGGACTATGCAGTGACTTGGCTGCCCCTGTTGGCCCTTTCCCACCCAGACCCAGGCAGACATTGCTAACCGATCATGGCACTTCCTACCCTTCCTAAGAGTGGGAGCAGGGCCTCCAAATGCTGAAGAACAGCCAGAAAGTCAGCATTGATTGACGAAAGTGATGGGTCAGATAAAATCTATTTGCTGTCCCCCATGGGAGGGCTCAGGACAGGCCAGGTGACAGTACAGAAAGGCAAGCTTCTATGCCAGTAAGAATCTGTGACTTTCCTTAGAAGCCGCCACACATGGCTCATCTAGATGCCCTTCAATCGCAGAGGTAGGCACGAACCCACACACATCTTGAAGGGGTGGTGGAAATTCCCCCCCAACCTCAGGAAAATCCAGGTTTCACAAGGTCACCAGACGGGGGAGCCCTGCACGCAGAGCATCCCTGGGCTCTAAGCTCCCCTTGGACATCATCCCCGGTACCCCTAACAACAGCTCTTGAGGACACCTATGGACCTCAAGTTAAAAAAACCAAAACCAGGAGGGAGAAAACCCCTGCCTTTCAAGATTGGCAATGGCAATGCAGAGCAGAGCGCCTGGCTGCGAGGGGAGGGAGGGCCGCCTTTGGGATCACAGCATCAGGGCTCTGAGGAGGCGGAAGGCCCGGTGTCAGGGACTCCCCTGGCGCCCCAGCACTGGCACAGAGAGCCCTCCAGGCACAGAGACTGCCTCCCAACAGTGGTTTGGGGCCACTGCCTCTCCTTACAGACCCATGACCCTCAGACTTGCTCAGGTGGCAGAGCACAGGCACTTTCATGAAACATCATGAAATACGGATAAATTAATCAAGTGCCATGAAAGCTGATGTCGACTCTCACAGCGTCTGAATTAGAACTGTACAGTAGGCCCTGGCCAGGTGGTTCAGTTGGTTAGTGCCATCCCGATATACCAAGGTTGTGGGTTCAATCTCCGGTTGGGGCACAACCAATGAATGCATCAATAGTGGAACAACAAGTCCATGTTTCTATTTCTCTAAAAAAGTAAAATCAGTTAATTAAATGGTATAGTAACAAGTGCCAAGAGGTTGAAGAAATTGTATGCGGAAACCCCTTCATGTTAAGAAAACTCTATTACCCCAACTATTTTCTGACACTTAGAGGAGACTGCCATTTCATTTCAGCTGTAAGACCCTTGGTGCGGGACTGCGTCATTCCGAGCAGGGCTGAATTTAGTGCCCTGATGCACAGGTGCCAGCGGATCCAAGAGCAGTGCCGTGGGCATCTGCCCGGGAGCACTGAGTCTTTGCCGACCTCTGACCCACAGCAGAGAACCTCCGACGACAGAAGTCAGCCTGGGTCACGGGCAGGCAGAGCAGCGAAGGCAGGATTTCTGCAGCTCACAATGAGGCTCCGTGGCCAAACAACGGCCTCCCCTTCCAAGCAAGGTCTGACCTCTCAACTCTGACAAACGTGTCTTTACCCAGCAATTACAATTTAAACCAGTGAACGGCAGCTTAATCATGTACAGCAAAGGGAATAAATCATAGTTTCCTTGGATCCCATAGCAAAAAAAAAAAGCTCAGCTGTCCTCTACCCTGCAAACAAAGAAGCTGCTCTTTTCACCAGTGCATACGGCCGTTTCTCAGAAGTCTTCAACTGTTTCATAATGACAATAGAAGGATGGTCCATGCACAAGCAACAGAAGTTGAAACTCTAATGGTAAGTGAGCTGAGCAAGACCTTGAGTTCATTTAAATGTGAAAAAGGACAGTGGTAGAGCATCTAAGAAGATGCCTTTTGTTGAGCTGGGGGAAGGGGCTACTCTGATTTTAGTCTTAGCATCACTCAGGACTGAGATGTGCTGTGAAAACCTGGAGATGCCATTTTCTAGTGTTATAACCGAGGGGTAAGCCCTGGTGATTTTACCTGACAGCATCAAAAAACACAACTACCTTGAGAAGATAGATACAGGGATGGAAACTTGAGAAATATTAAATCGCAGTGCGTTTGAGGACAACATAAATTCCATCTATCCTCATACACAGAGGGCAGCAGTGCACTCAGAGAAAAGCACTCTGGGAAACCCTGTGGCTGTGCCCGTCGAAGCTGAAATACCCTGGATGACTCAGCAATCCAGCCCCAGGTCTGCACTCAGCAGAAATGAGAAAGCACAGGCACCAGGAGCAAGGGAGAAGATGGTGATTCGTCAGAAATCCAGGCACCCTGAACAGCCCAGCACCTCACCCGCAGAAGGGATGACTACTGTGCGTATTAAGACAGCTCCAAAGCACACGGCTGAATCCCGGGGAATGTCGAGAGAAGTCAGATGCAAAAGGGTCTACATACCCCTTGACTCCATGTACGTAAAGTTCAAAGCAGGTTACACCAAGTAAGATATGGTTTCCCTTGGGCTATAAATAGCCCATTTCCTTGATTTGGCACAGCTGTGTGCATTTTCTGAGTTGTCTGTTTAGGTTTTTATACATTTCTGTATGTTTACAACAGAAAGTTTACATTAAAAAAATGAACTAACTGTATCTGTGTCCTGCAAAATGGTTACGTCAACTGTAAACCAGAGTGTCACCTCAGAATTGGAGCGCATTTCTTCCTTAAACATGTGGTCCCACTGCCTGCCTGATTTGGTCACTGTGGGTCTTCTCAGGGCAGCCCAGGTGCTTGGAGAGCCGAGTGCCAGACACATCGGGGGGCCCAGAGGGCGGGCCTCAGTGGCAAACGCTGCAGCTTTCGCACACTCAGGCACATGAGGAGGAGATATCCTCAGACACCTCTTATGTGCCAGGTCACCTGCGTACGATATTTTAATTTCACTCTATTTTAGGAAGTCAGTGTGACAGACCAGACCCTGAGATTCAGGGAGGCTACATCACTTGCCCGAGAGAGAGGCCCTTGGCTAAATAGATGCAAAGTCAGACTCTATGTCCAGCCTTGTTGTGGCACATGGAGCCCAGCCCTGTTCAGAGCCCATCACCTCCCGCTGCCTCCCACCTGGGTGGAGTGGAAGCTCGCAGATGAGAGTGGGTGGAACGGCAGGTGGAAGAATAAGATGCCCCAATACAGCAAGTAGGTAGGAAATACCTTTCAAGAATAAATCCAGGGGGCCTTTGACCCAACGCCCTCCGTGCCCACCCCAGGCAGAACGGCTGGCTCCCTCTCTGGGTGCACGCTGCAACCATTCGCCTTCACGGCACCTCACTGGGCTCACCTCAGGGCAGTCTGGGTCCCCCTGTCTGAATTTGGCACAGAGCCCAGGCCAGGGTGAGTACTCGGGAATGGTCTCTTCCATCCTTGTGGTGTAGCAGTCTCAAGGACAAGAGGGTACAATGGAAGAATTGAAGGCGTTGAGGGTACTGGAGGATTCAGGTCCAAATACATGTTTGTGACGAGGAGCAAAAATCGATGCACGCAAGACAGCGTCCCAACAGAATCTCTTTAAATGTGACATCTCCCCGCCTGTCTCTGAGCAGTGACTCCTCTCCTGAATTGGAAGGAGAGAGCCTTCTCATGTGCACCTTCTCCCTAAAGCCAGCTTACTGGACCGAGGACAAAGATAAACTACAGAACCGACCTCTCGCCCAAGTATAATTTAGGAATCAATATGAAGTGGCACTTAAATGAGAAACCCAATATGCTCTCCTTGGTTCACTAAGTGGAAAAGGCACTTAGAAGGCCTGTGTTCGACACTCTTTGAAAGGAACGAGGGATAAAGGCTGAATACATGCTGAGATCCAGTAAACAGGAAGTCCTGGTGAATATGGGGAACATGCCGTTTCTCTTATCTTCGAGGAGTGCGCTGCTCGATCTCCACTTTCTTCCCAGGAGAGGGGTGGAGTGCTCCGGTGTCAGTGTCCTGTACCCAGGTGAAAGGCCGTGATGTGCAACTGTCCACCATGTGCTGGGGTCCGGGCTCAGCAAGAGACGCAACCACACGAAGCTAGGAGGGTCTGTTCTCCACAGTGGGACAAAGTCAGTACCTTTCACTAACAGAGGTCAAGTGGAAAAAACCACTGATCTCTTAAATAAACTTTCTTTATTCAACTGAGAAAGTGTTACCAAGAATACAACAATCTATAAAGACTGCTTCTTCCTCCCCCTGCCCTCCAATTCCTATAAATCTATTTTGGAAGAGAGGTAATTACAGGCTAGTGAGATCATCAAAGTAAATTGTTTTAATAGGACCTGGTCCGTTCAAGTTTTCACTTTCATAGAGAAATGACATGTTTAGAAGGATGAGAGCTTTTGAAAGATACTAATAAAAATCTACAAAATGCTATTCATCTTGACTTTATTAGCTTCTACTCATTACCCCACAGTGAGGTGGTTTGAAAACAGAACGAGGAACGGGGACCTTAAAAGGCTCTCTATCCTCAGAAAGGTCCTCTTCCTTCACCTTGAGAGCAAGCCACTGGTCGCACCTGAGGCAGAGGGAACCTGGGAAATGAGTGGCTTCACCATTTTAAATCTTTCTCCATGCGAATGCTCCTCTGCCATCAGGAGCTGCATTCCTGGACTTTTGCCATCAGCCCGCATCTGGCCGTCACAGCTGGTCAGAGGGAAGGTGGCTCGGGCTCACTCCTGCTTGGCCTCCTTGTTCTGAGCCTCAGTTGCCTCATCGGACTGCAAAATGCCAGGTGCGCCTGACATTAAGGAGGGCCCCAGCCTCTGACAGTCAGGCATCTTCATCACTTGGAAGGCAACACGCAGCCCGTTTTCCCTCAACCCTGCCTGTGAGCAGCATCACGGAAAATGGCCAGGGCATAGTGACAAATGCCAGGGATGCCAGAAAGGTGTCAGGTAAGAAAACCAGGGTGGGTGTCAAATGTGTCCCTAGCAGATCTGGGGACACCCAAGTGCCAGGCCCACCAGACCTGCGTGGGGAGAGGCAGGAAATGGAAGAATTCAATCTTACCTTCACCTCAGACGGAATGGTAAAGCCTGCCTTGGGTACCACTGGAACAGTTTCCAAATCCCCAGAGCTCCGACACTGTGGGTTTGAGGCTGCACCAGGTGGGCAGCTGCCACAGCCCGAGGGCAGTCCCTGTGCCAGACCCGACATGGCTGTGGGTCCTGCTCTGCAGCCAGAGCACCTGGGCTCCTCCCACCTCCAGCTGCCGCTTCCAAGAAAGAGACCCTTCCTTGACTGCCCATCAGAACCGCCATCCCCTAGCCTTGCTTCCTTGTCCTTACCCTTGGAGGGAACCAAGAGGCCACCTCCCCCTACCCCAATGCCAGACGCTCCACTAACTTTCCTGAGCAGCCAACCCCATTTCTGCCCTGAGCTGCTGGCAAGTTCTAAGCCTTGAGAACATTGGGTGGTGACTGGCAGGGGTGACAGAAATGAGGACCCTATCAGTTTATGTTTTAATTTTGCCAGAGTTTGCCTTACAGCATCACAGTAAAACTGACAAAAAATCCAATCAACACAAATCTCAAAAAGCTGAGGTGTTGTATGTCAATGTGACTTTCGGGGAGTGGCCCTGCACATCCACTGTGCACAGGGCAGAGTAGCACGGAGTGGCCCTGCACACCCACTGTGCACAGGGCAGAGTAGCACGGAGTGGCCCTGCAGCCCCACTGTGCACAGGGCAGAGGAGCACGAGAGCAGAAGCCCCTCCTCGACTGCCCTCTGGAGTCGCAGTGGGCTCTGCTTTCGTCCCTGACTACACGCTCTGGGTCGGGGTTCACTTCACCATTTTCCGGAATGTCCAAGGCTCTCAAACACCGGTACTGAAGATAGTAACGGTAGTGAGAGGAACCACTGAATGCGTCTCCACTAGGTTTCAGAGACGGTGCCGTGTACTCTACACAAATTAGTGTGTTCACTCACCCCTCAAGAGGGAACTTTATCCCCCTGTCCAGGTAAAACAAGTGAGCTTCAGTGAGGTGGTTAAGGGACCAGGCCAGGGCCTGACCGCAGGCCGGACTCTAAGGCCTCGGTCCTCACTCACCCGGACACAGTGCCACGGAAGCCCACCCATCGTTCCCCAGCAACACATCCCAAAGCAGAACTGACCACAGAGCTGCTAGGCTCAGCCAGAGAGTCCAGAGCAGCAGCTGGCTCCGCGGGCCTGTCCCCGAACAGAGGCCCCAACAGCACCCACGTGCCAGTCTTGCTCTCCCCCGCAGGATGACGTGCTGACTACAAGCTAGCGCTTCATAAACGGGCAATTCCACTTTTAAGGGACTTGTGGCCAAAACCTATTCAGACGGCGAAAGCGGCACAGCACAACTCTCCCGCACAGTAAGCAAGGCCTTGGAGCAGCATTTCTGAAAGCACGTCGGTCCAGCCAGGGGACTGGAGCCACAATGGGCTCAGCAACAGGCTTGGTCACAGGAGCTATCTTTCGGGACCTGGTCCCGGGCCACACCCGGGTCTAGTTCTGACAGATCTGTCTTCGGCTGAGAGAGACTGGGGGCTCCACAGAGTGGACACGCCATCCAGCGAAACCCCCTCCAAGAGCAGCACCCCAGGCCAGGGAAGGGTCACCACGCACAAGCAGCTGCGTGCACCGCACCATGTCTGCAGGACCTCTGTGATTTGCACACACCGTTCACCAACACAGGCACACCCACAAATCACCTCTCCCAGAAAGGAAGTAGTTAAAACAAATACATTTTAGTCTGAGCGAAGGAGGGGGGAATTTTTGACTTGCAACATTTAAAAATACTTTCCACATAGGAGTATGTATAATTACTTTCACCACCACAAATTTAGTATTTTGGACAATATAGTTTATTTTCTCATAAAAATTCTACCAAAAATATATATTCTTCTTAACTTAAAAGTCCAGGCTAGGAAAGCAAAATGTGAGTTGTTATTATTCATTACATGTTTTACAAACAGCAGTAAAAAGAAGTCAACAGAGTGCACTCAATTTATAAATATAAAAATGTTCATTTCAGAAGCTTGACCTTGTCCTTTAGTAACTTAAAGGTGGGGTTCTTGCTGATTTTCTTATTGAAGATGACCAGGAGCTCCTCTTCTGACCTGTGATGTTCATCTGTCACCGCGTGATACTGAGCCAAAACCTTCACAGGGAAGAACAGCTGTCAGACTTGGGGCCCTGTCCTGGGAAGCACCCGCACACGCTCTTCCTCTAACCCATAGGGGGCAGCAGCGAGCAGTAAAAGGCCCAGTGCCAGTCACAGGGGGCTCTCTGCCTGTGAAAATCCAGGCAGCCGCGCTTGTGCAAGCACCTGGCTGCCAGTGGACCACATGTTGATAGAGTTAAAAACAGAAAAGAAACTTGCTCTGGAGAGATCAAAAGTCAGCAAACCATCTAGAACAATCTCCAAGTAATGCAGGCCCTGCTCCGGCTGCAGAGGGGTCACAGGACTTGGCCCGTCCCCGCCCCACCAGCCCAGATGGGTTGCCAGAGCTACGTGGAAGCCACTGAGACACACACACGGAACTTTACAGTATTCTAGGTAGTTTTTAAAATTGTACATTTTAAAATAAAGAACTCATTCCCCCAGCTTATGTACCTAGGTTCATGGGCCATACCTTTTTCCTTAATTTTTTGATTGCTATTTCATTGTCTGGTGCCTGCTTTAGAATTGCTTTAATAGTCCCCTTCCAGTTGAATTTACCTGCAATACAAAGAACACTATGTAAAACATTTTGTTTTGTTGTGCTACCTGCTACCAGAGGGTAAAGAAATGACTTCTGCACATCTATTTGCTCCCTGGAACAGGAGCCTCTCCTGCGTGGGCAGGGCACACAGCACCACGCAGCAGGCACGTGGCCTGGCAGCCCAGCTACCCTACACTGTCCCTGTTCTCCAAGTGAGCAGGTTACCTAAGTGTCGCAAATACCGTCACCACTATAAATCCCTGTAAAAAGATACAGCTGCACTGAACAACCTCAGCAAGACTGAGCGTTCACCAAGATCAAGCAGCGAAACACAGTGAGCCAGAGATGAGCAAAGGAACGACACTCAGAATGTGAGAGGACAGCCACAAATATTACTACACATGGGCTAAGACTCACTCTGCAACTTCATGAGAATCTACAACGACCTCAAAACCATTTTGTAAAAGCCTCGTGTGTATATAGTAAGTTGGAGGGTGGGCAGTCACTGAACCTCCATTAATGAAGCCTCAATTCCCATGGAGTCCTTGGATCTCTTCTTCACTGGCAGCACCCCCCGGGACGCTTCAGGCCTGAGGAATAGGGGCAGCTTTGTGGAGGAGGCAGCATTTAACGGGAGCCTTAAAGGCCAGGGACTGGATTCTGACAAGTACATGTTCTCACTGAGGAAGTGGGGTCACCACGGAGTTCCAAGCAAGGAGACACTAGGGACGAACCCATAGATAAGAAGGGGAACAGCCAGGTCTGGCTGGAAGAAAGGAAGGGAGCCGGGTCTCGGAAAGCAGCGCTGGGTTTCTCTCAGTTCCAGAGATCGTACTCACTCCTCTCGTCCTGTCTGCTTCCCTTTATCCGTGCAGCGAGACAGACACTGAAAGAGTGACTCACACAGTTCTCGCGGATGACTGTGGTGTCACACCTTAGTTTCAAATTCTCCCACACGCCTCTCAAGGGTAGGACCTGCCAGAAGGCCCTGGTTCACCATCTCCTCCCCCAACCTAAAGAGGGCAGAGCTTTCCAAATGATGGGAGTGATACCTTTTTTAGTTTTAATCTTCAACCAAGAAGAAGGGGGCTGAGGGCTGGAGCGGATGGGGTAAAAAGAGAGAGGGAAGTGGCGGGGGGGGGGGGGGGGGGGGGGGGGGGGGGAAAAAAGGGGGGGGGGGGGGGGGGGGGGGGGGGGGGATGTGAGAGAGAAACACTGATCAGTTGCCTCCCCGTGTGCCCTGACTGGCAATTGAACCTGTGATCCAGGTACGTGCCCCAACCAGGAACTGAACCACAGCTTTTGGTGGACAGGATGGGGCTCCAGGGAACTGGCCCACCCGGCTAGAGCCAGAAATGATACCTTTTGCAGGAGTAGCTTCGTGGTTTTCTGGTTCTCCGCCCTCAGAATGTCCTGGGAACTTTATCTTTTTCTTCTTAGAATCTGCTTCAACTAAACAGAGATTTTTAAAAAAGAGAGGTTTTGGCATTTGTGACATCAGCTGCACGTCCATCCATCACTGTGCTGGTCCCTGGGCAACCTAGCACGTGTGGCCTCTCCTCGAGGCCAGGGGCGCACGGGCAGCTGAGAGGTGAGGTCACTTGCCTGGACTGAGCCCAGCTTGGCCTGACCCCAAAGCTTATGCTCTGTCTTACCTGGTTCAAAACCCAAGGTCTAACAGACTTTACACATCCCAAGTCCACGGCATTAGTTTCTAACAAGCCCCACAGCATGAGCTAACCACACACCTTCGGAGAGCTTCCGCTTTCTCTTTCCTGGGCCGGCCTTAGTCTCTGCCTTCTCCGCGGCTCCATCCACTCCCCCTTCCTCCGCATGCTGGCCCTTGTTCTTCTTCCTGTGGCCCTTCTTCCCTGCGGGGTCAGCAGCCTCAGGGGCATCCCCCGCTCCAGCCTCCTGCTCAGCCTCCTGTCTCATTTTGCGCTTTTTAGTCTTCTGAATCTTCGAATTCTCTTGGTGATTTTCTAATTTTAGTTCTTTCTTTTCTTTTTTTCTATTCTTCTGCCGCTCTTCCTTCCTTTCTCTCTTATTTTTCTTCACCTCTGCTTGTCCTTCTGCAGTGTCATTTGCTTTGGAAGGTGCCACCTTGGTGGAGATTTCTTCCGGTGGCTTTGCCACTTGGCTGAGTGGCTGTTGGTCTTGCCCTTTACTGATTGGTTCCTTATTATTAAGCAAAACCAAGAAACACGTTAAGTATTCATTCCAGACACACCTGTTCTCTCACTGAGTGTATCTACTGCACACACTGTTCCAAGAAAAAACCGTCTTCACTACTTACCACTGCAGAGCTGTGACCACCCCACAGTGAGCATGCGGCAGAAACACACAAACTGGGGGGGACTGCCCACACCCACCCCTCTCTGCACTCGACAGACCCTTCCGTTCCCCCGGGAGAGGAGGAACCCTCAGATCACTTCAGCTAGACCATTACTTTTGGCTCACTGTTCACCTTGCTTTTCAACGAAAGGCAAGCACTTGTGTATGGCAGAAACTAGAAGGTTTATGTATCTGCAGACCTGGGTTCAAGTTCCAGCTCTGTGGATGACTAGGGAAAGTTATTTATCTGCTCCGCACCTGTCTCCTCGTCTGTAAAACGAAGGCAGTAACCCCTTCCCACACAGCTGGTGTACAAATAAAATGAGAAAAGAAATGTCACAAGCCCAGTACAGAGGGCGCTCAGCACACCATGCTGAAGCATGCAAAGGGCTTTGTGAACGGCCAAGTGCCAGATAGAGGCAAAACCTCATCATCACTCAGCTGGCCCAGTTGCCCTGAGAGGCTGTGAGGGGTGCCTGGACAGAGTGAGGGACAGTGGTAAGGAGTCACAGACACTGAGGAGCTACCCGGACTGGGTAAGAGCACCTCCCCACTTACTGCACGCACTCCCTTACTCAATCAGCACATGCATCCTGCTTCTAAAAATGACTTCGGCACAGCTCGTCCCAGTGCCTGCTGTACTCTTGGACTCAGAATGTGCTGGGGATCTCTACGCTGGCCCTGCTCATGGGCCACCTGTGGAACTGATGTGCGCCCAGGGGTGCCTGGTGGGCAGGGGGCGGGTCAGTGGCGGCAGCAGCCCTGGGGAGTCACTTAACTGATGCTTTCGCAGCCCTCGCCTAAGTTCTGTGCCTGTAAGTGACCAGCCAGCTCACTCCGACAAGTCACCTCTGTCTTCCCCCTCTGGAGACAGCAGGTCCCAAGCAAGGAGCTACTGCCCCCCAAGTTGGACCAAATACGGAAAGACTGGCTTTAACTCGAGTACAAGAACACTGCAAAGTCACGCCTCACTCTGACACCAGTGCACAGCCTCTGGCAGAAGGAGCAGCATTTGGGAACAGCAGCTCAGAGAAATAAAGCAGTCCAGGTGCGTGGGGGGAGGAAGGAGAGAATGAGTTCAGAACGGACTCAGGAAAAAGAAGCTTCCCATCCACCCTACAATTTTGTTCTTATTGCATGTCAGTTACTATAACCACCAAGGGCCATGGACCTTGGCCCACTGCCCACCCAACTCAGAACAGGTCTCTAGCTGGTGCCGTGCCTCCCCACCCACACCCACAGGAGGGAAGGAAGAGCAAGGGAGGCTGGGACACGCTTCTACCCCACCAGCAGCCACTCAACAGTGAGTGGTGAATCCATTCCCCATCTACTTTCCGCTTCATTCCAGGCTCTCCTCCACGGTGGCCTCCCCTGCACCACCTTCGCTGACTCCCACCTAACTGAGAACCCTCCTCGGCTCCCTGCCGCCCTGCCTTTGATTCCGTCCTGGTGACCTGCTGTTGCAGCACACACCCACAGACGCAGGTGTCTGTCTCCTCGCCTTGGACGCAGCTGCACGAGGCAAGCCTGGGGTCCCGTGACCAGGCGCCAGTTGTGCTGGTGCAGAAAGTGCCCCCAACTGTCCAGCACAGAGCACAGGGAGGGGTGACACCACGGACACAAGCAAATGGGGCCTCTGGACTTGCGCTCCGCACCAAGCACAGGGATGTGCTGCAGGTCCTCAGGGCACAGGCAGCGCAACGACACGCGAGGGCTTACCCCCAGCTACCCACTGACCACTTCACTTCATTCTTACAGAGCTCACAGCCTCAAAAGGGAGATTGCAAAGAACGTCTTTAAAAAAAATTCTGTACTTGAACTAAATCATTTCAAATCTTTGACTCTTAGTAAAAGCAATGAAAATAACCTTTCAAAAATAGGTGCCACATAAAGGCCAATTAAATGACTGGTTATAGGGTTTCAAAGGCCCAATTTCATATTTTGAGACAAATACCAGATCTCAATTTGCTGTCTAAAATATTCTCTCTAGCCCTGACTGGTGTGGCTTAGTGGATTGAGCGCTGGCCTGCAAACCAAAGAGTCACAGGTTCGATTCCCAGTCAGGGCACATGCCTGGGTTGCGGGCCAGGCTGGGTCCCCAGTAGAGGGCATGCAAGAGGCAACCACACATGGATGTTTCTCTCCCTCCCTTCCCCTCTCTCTAAAAATAAATAAAATCTTTCACAAAATAAACAAACAAATCATTTAAATTAAATTAAATATTCTCTATATATAAAGCAAATCAACTCCTAACAACGTGACTGGAATAAAAGACCAGCCAGACCCACTGTTTTTTTTTTTTTTTTTTTAAACTACTAATGATGTTAAGTCTCCAAATGGGATGTAAGATCCAAATAGGAAAAGAGTGCAACTGAATTAATGTGAAAAAAAAAATCAAGTTAACAATGCAACCCACAATGTGGCTATGCCATAGCATACCAAAACTCTCCGCAGGTGCACCCACATCTGGGAACTCACACACAGAGCCCTTTTGACTGGCAGGCAGGTGACCGATCAATCCCATGGGATTCTTCCTCCACCAGAAGGAAAGAGATGCTTATCGAGTGCCAACTGAGAGTTGGGCACCAGGCGGAATGCTTTTGTAGTCTTATCTATTTTAAAACTGCAGCACGTTAAGGGGCCCTCATGACTCTTTTCCTCTTTCCTAAAAGGCCACCCAGTCACTCTGTGGCCCCACCTTGTTTATGTCCCTTCACGGCACGCTCACCACGTGAGGTAGTTTGTAGTTTTGTTCACATCCTGGCACAGATCAGGCACTCAGTCAGTACTAAATAACAAATGAATGAATATGATGATCCACTTTTTAAAGTAAAGGAAACTGAGGCTCAGAGAAGTTAATTAATGTGCCCAAGATCGAATGTTTGGCAGAGAGCAGCAGGGATTCATTCAGTCCAGGTCTGTCAGACACCCAAAGCTCCTGTTCTTTCCAATGTGCCCGCTGCCTGATTTCTAAGCCAATTATCCCATGCCAGCTGCCACAATTATCAAACATTGGGGTAAAATACCTGTCTGTGCACAATAAGGAACTCTTCTCTGCAAGGCATTCAGTTTATTCCTTCCCATAAATGAAGGCCCAAAGAGGCTCTCTGAAAAAGAAGGCTGTCTTGACCTCCAAAAATAAGACATTCCCATTGCATTATTATTACTAAGCATTCTGCCACACTATGAATCTAAAACGAGATCAGACTTACATTGCTGGAAGCTTCAGAAAAGATATCCCACACCTGCTCCAGAATCGATTCATTACGAACTTTTAAACTGTTCTTCATCCAATTCTACAAGGAACACAGAGAAAAACAAGAACACGCAGCCCCCCCCGATAGGGCCCCCGTGCTGTCCCTGGTGGACCCAGCTCCCCTCGGGCAGGAGAGCCTGTGAACTACATACCTGAAATTTGACCTTTTTCCTGGGAATGTTGTCAAAACCACTAATTTGCTCTAAAAGTTCTCTCACTTTGGGGCTGACATTGGGTCTTTTTATTAATTCATTGATTTTCTGGAAAAAAGGAAGATAAAACAAAAGCAATAAACTGACACATGAGTTTCTTGTAGCCATGGCTGCAGAATTCACATTTCAAGTCCCGATTTTGTATTTAATGTCCATGCTTACAAATTCCACATATTAGTATTAGAAATCCTAGCCAGGGCCATCAGGTAAGAAAAAGAAATAAAAGGCATCCGAATCAGAAAAAAGTGAAATGATTTCTGTTCACAGCCAACCCGGTCTTTCCCACACGTGGAGCACCCTGCAGATACCACAGAAAGAACCTTCAGACCCACTAAGCAAGGTCAGCAGACCCGCAGAATTGAGACTCAAAGGTCAAGGAGCGTCTGTACAAAATAACAACCTAAAACAGAAATTCAGAAAACAATTCCTTTGACATGAACATGAATAGACTGCTTAGGTACAAACTTTAACCAAGGAATTTATGAAAGACATCTACTGAAAACTACAAAACACTGCTGGAAAAAAGACGACACGAATAAATGGAAATGTTCATGGACTGGAAGACTTATTAAGATGTCAGTACCACCCAAGTGACCCACAGATTCAAGCACACTCCCTTTCAACACCCAAGTGACTTTCCCTCAGAAATAGAAGACTCCACACTGATATTCACATGGGACTCCCAAGGGGCACCGTGGCCAAAACAATCTTGAAAAAGGAGAACAAAGTTGGAGGTCTCACACCCCGCTTTCAAAGCTTCTACACAAAGCTAGAATAATCAAAACATTATGGAACTGGCGCAGAGACAGAGGTACAGACCAAGGGGGCCGGGAGCCCACAAATAAACCCCTGCACACACAGTTGAGTGATTTCTGAGAGGGCTCTCAGTGCCACTCGGCTGGGGAAGGGCAGCAGATGGGGGATGTATTTAATAATTGGCAACTTAAAAATGGTCAAAATGCTAAGCTTTACATCATGTGTAATTCACCACCATTTTGAAACACTGGAAAAAGAATGTGAACAAACAAAAAATGATTCAAAGAATCAGACAAAATGGACACCACAAAATACGGGCAAAAGGGACTAGGGAACAATCTGAGGACCAAGACAAAAGCATCGACATCTAATAAATAAATGTGACAGCAAGAGCAGAGCAGAAACGAAAGTTAAATCCATGTCCTAGAGACAAAGTCCACAGCGATCACGGTGAAGGCGGAGGGAAAAGGTGATTGTTGAGGTGGGAAACAACAGTGGACAGAAGAGATGGCCACCAGAGCGCCCAGTTCTGTGAGAGGCCTGGCAGCAGAGACTCCAGGCTTCACACACCCGCCGGCTTCCGCTGCAGCGCTGACACAGCCAGACAGCGCGCGAGCACGTGGGCCTGGCAGCCCGCCAGTGCAGCGGTGGAGGGTGGCAAGCCATCATGTGCCAGTGCCTGCTGGAGAGATTTCCTCCACGATGCGGTGACAGCTCATGCACATGGGCTCCTCCAGCTCAGGGGCCAAGGAGTGCCCTCTGTTTCTTGGGGGGATGACAGATGTAGCACCCAAAAGAATGGCCTGACAGAGGCCAGCCTGCGTATCGTAGGGGATTCCACTGGCTTCATGGTCCACGCTGGGCAAACTCTGGCAGCCCTTCGAAACAGAGCCCTGCCCTGACCAGGAGTTCATGCCTCAGTAAGCTGGTCGGTCTTGGGAAGTTCACGCTCAAATTCTATCACAGAGGAAGTATTATTTGGTTTCTAAGGAAACACGGAACTTCCACATAGATGACATCTGTCTTTTCACTCTCCTCCCTTCCTTTCTGAATCTTTCCTCCTACTATCTATTCCACAAATGGTGAGCAACATTCTGGAAGTTACACCTCTCAATGAATTAGGGATTTTGTTGCTTTGTCATATTTATTGTGCATGGTATCATTTTTATTTAACTAGAAAATTCCTCATATTTATGAAAATGTCTTTATTTTGCCTGGTTCTGATACCAACAGACATGACAGGTTAACATGATTTGAGTTATAAAATCTTCACAGCAAAGTGAAAGCTAGTGAGAATTCTAAAATATTTTTGCAGGAAATCTACAAAACATATGGATTAAAGACAAACAACACTGCAATTATCAACAGAGAAACACAGAACTCTTCCGCAAGGCTCAGTTGCTCGGCCTTGGTCTATGCTAAGACATCCTGTTCCTGGCTGCAGTCTGCATGGGCGACACATTCATTCTTAGTTTCCCAGGCTTCAAAGAAAAGTGGAAGGTGTCAGATGAAGCTACTAGATGCCCGAGACCTTACCTGAATCCACGCCTGCTGTTTAAGATCGCCTTTGTGAGTTTTACCTTCATAGCCTTTGCCACCATATTTCTGATCTTCACTGATGCATTTCACGTGGCTTTTATAGTCATCACCCCTGTGAGGTGACAGAGGTTCCACCGTCAGATGACGCCCAGAGCAGAGTCTGTAGCATGCTAGCCTGGTGCTGCTCCTCGCCTGCCCACTGCCCCCGCACCCCCACCTGCTTCACTCACTCTGCTCAAAACCTGCTGGACAGCCAAGGCTTCCTTCCACCAAACCGGCCACTAAGGAACCTGCCACCAAACTTCCCACCCACTTTTATATCCAAATGCCTTAAACCAAATTGATGAGCAGTACTTGCTCAGTCATAAGTGACTCTACACTGAATTAAAAAAATTCTCTGCAATAGGTGGCTCTACCTTAAGTTACAAGATCTGTAAGGTTTCCAGGTAACACAGCTGGCAATCAATAACTAGTTGGAGTTTAAGTTAAAAGCTGGTATAAAGTGGCGGTACCAGAACTAAAGTGGCGGTACCAGAACTAACAGAATGTTGCACATCCATACACCCCAATAAAAACAATAAAAACTAAACCAGGGGAAAAGGCACTCGGGTGTCCTGCACGGCACGGCAGCCACAGTTAGCGATGCTGTGCTGTGCATCTGAAAGTGGCAGAGGGGTCAAAGCTGAAAAGTCCCCGTCACGAGAGAAAAAACTTTTTGTGACTACGTGCGGGGACGTATGTTAACTAGACTTTGTGAGCATTTTTGCAATATATACAGATATTGAATCATAATATACACCTGAAACTAATGTAATGTTATATGTCAATTATACCTCAATAAAAATAATTTTTTTTTAAATGGTGTTAGATCATTAAAAGTTCTGGATCTCAGAGTCTTAGGAAGAAAGAAAATCTCAATTCTGTCTCAGTCTTTTAGAAGTTGTATGGGCTTTCAGGGAAACGTGTGGGACAATGTCAGGGGCAAAACCCCTCGTGAGAAAGACCCTAATTTCACCTGTTTTATATATCAAGCTTCTTCCTAGGATTAGGTATGAACAAGGACTGTAGCAGTTTTCAAATGTTCTTTTTAAAATATCACTGCTCTAGCATAAAATTAAAATGTACTGTTGGCAAATAGCACCCAAATACCAGAGGACAGTGGGCGGAGGCAGCAAAGCCACCCCTTTCACTAGAACCTCTGAGGCTGCAGGGGGGTGAGAAGATGGAGCAGGTCAGCCAGCTACAGACAGCCCTCCTGAAGACACAGCGGGCAAACAAGCAAGGTGTGCCCTGCCCCTGCTCCAGTGGAAGCATCGGACGCACTCGGGAGCAGGAGCCCCCACTCCGCTGATCTCCTGGCAGGGCCTGGCCTCTCCTCTCGGACGCCCCACACTGTGAAGCAGCGCACCCCTTTTCTGGTCTGTAAGCCATCTCTTCAGCGTGGTCAGCGCACTGACCCCTGAAGCCTTGCTCCACAGCCCCTGCCCAGGCTCCGATGATGGGCTAACGAGGAGGCCACACTGCCTGGCCGGGCGCTCCCGCTGCCACCGCTCCCCTTCCTCCGGTCTCCTTAACTCGTCCACGCAGGGCAAACGGTCTTGCTCCCCCTCCCACCTTTTCCATGATGTCTTCCCTCCAGCATGCCTCCATTTTCCAAATCTCCATGGAAACAGCCCCCCCAGACGGGCCCACACGGGACTCACCAGAAGTCTGTGCCGCAGTCGATGCAGGAGAGGCACTCGCAGCCCCGGCAGACGGCCAGGTGCTTCTCCACCTGCACCTTCTTCACAGACTCGCCGCACGCGTTGCAGGTGAAAAACACCATGTTTAGCTGAGTGCTGCGATATGCTCTATGCAAGAGACTGTGAGTCTTGTCCTAAACAAAATTAAAGATAAAGGGAAAAAAAAGATAATTATCATTGTAATCTGAAACTTTTATTCTCAATAAACAATCACACGGCTAACCTTTCAACCAGAATTTCACATGAAGATAACTACGAACAACAGGGTCGAAGCCGGTTAGCAACCCACACACCTCCACCACCATGGAAGCAGAACTCTGACTGACAACGGCACCGATGACTGAGGTTTGGAGGGGGCAGGGCCTGCTCACTGTGCCCTGGGCCCTCTCAGAGCTTCACCCATGCTGTCGGGAATCCTCACAGCAACACTCCGAGGGGGAGACTATCGCTCACAGTCCACATGAGGCACTGAAGCAGAGAGAGAGTACTTGCCCAGGGTCACGCAGTAGCAGAACCAGGACTTAAACTTGGCAGCCGGCTCTAAACATGAAAAGTTTGGGGGGCATTAAGTGAAATGTCTCACCTTTTCCAGTAACTCTCTTTCTCCCTATCTCCGTGCCCCACCCATCTCTCTCTCACCCTTAGGTGTGTACTGCAAACTATTTCAGATCCCCAAACACTGGTACAATAAGGACACAACGAGGGGGGATGAGGGCGCTGTACAAAGTACAGAAGCACCCTACAAACAGTCCCTATGAGTGCAAGACACATTCGTGCAGGCAATACCATGTACCCTCAGGTGTTAATACAGGAGGCTGTGCGCTTGGGCCTCGCAGAGAGGGAACAGGTGAGGGGCCTCCTTCGTGGGCTTCCTGTTGGCGCAATGAACAGGGGGATCGCTGTGGCAGTCCTCACTGCTGGGGGCTGAATCACTGGCGGGCGCACAGACCCACCTGTGCCCAGCACTGGGTCAGCATTACATATGGCTGCACAGATACATAACCACCATTTAAAAACCCAGAGCTGCTACTCTGCTCAAAAAAACGCAAATTTGTCTGAAGTGTCACAGAAGTCACAGAAACTTTCCATGCTTATGTAATTTTTTAACCACTAAATTCTTAAAGAGTACTGTTGTTTTATAGTATAAATAAGTGTATAAATAGTATAGTATAAATAAGTGTCACAGCAAAACTATTGAGAACTGCTTAACCCAGCACTTGTTTGCTCACTCAGAAAATTAGGGCAAAGATCAAGGAAAATGGGGCAGTCTGCTTAAGGTAAGACTTCACCCTCAAACCCTTCAGCACAAATGACGGCCACTCGGTGACCAGAGCAGGCTTGTGCCTGAATCACTCCCTCCTCTGCTGCCACGGCCGGGTCTCTGCTGGAGAGCTCACACCTAAGCAGAGACCAGGGCTGCTCCTGGCCACTCAGCCTTGAATGGAAATGCACGTCCTGGATGCAATTCCTGGTTTACGAAGGCCCAGCCGATGTCTCGCGGGGGCCTCTGGCCCTTCTGAGCATTGCTGGACAGGAGCTTGCCTGTTGGGCTATGCACAAACGCAGGCCCTGGCGCAGGTCCTCCCCACCCACTTGCCATTGGGGTAGATGAGCGAGGGAGGGTGTGTGGTCAACTACAGCCTCACACAGAATCCGAAGGAAAGCAACACGCCTGTGTGCTCTGGGCAATGCAGCAACCACGCCATCTCCCCATCTGGGTGCGGCGAAGATGTGTGAAACTGTCGCAAGTCCTGGGGGGTGGGCACCACGGGGACTATGACCCAGCTCCCTCCAAGCTTGGCATTCTGCACAGGCAGAAGGATGCTCAGTCAGCGATGGGCAGCAAGGACAGTGGCTGTCCGGCCTCTCGGGGGAACGAAGGCTGGAACAAGAGCCAGCACCACGGCACTGAATAAACAGCCAGGAGGGGCACTTCGGTACGGAACAAGGGCAGACCGTTAACTCATCACCGGAAACAGACGGCCATCGCACACACCAGGCAGAAGCAGCTGCGACAAGTCAAACTATCTGCTGAAAAAGGTGTAAGTACTTTCATAATGCAATTCAACAATGACAAATACCCCCTCAGAGTTAAGCTATGGCCTAGGCAGGGGTGTCCAACCTTCTGGCACCTCCGGGCCACAATGGAAGAAGAGTTGTCTTGGGCCACACATTAAATACACTGCAACACATAATCACAAAAAAAGAAAATCTCATAATGTTTTAAGTAATTTACGATTTTGTGTTGGGCCACATTCACAGTCATCCGGGGCTGTATGTGGCCTGCGGGCCACAGGCTGGACACCTCTGGGCCCTAGAACTTTCTGACCATCCTTATTGAAGTTTATTCTATTTCCTGGGTGAGGGGGACAAAGGAAGAGGAGGAGGCCTCAGCAACCTTTGAGATCCCCTTGGGAGACTCGGCTTGTCACAGAAGGTCTGGAAGTAAAGGCCTGGGAAGGACAGGTGGAAACAAAATGTATGGACCGAAAGGAGCCAGTGATGTTGATAAAAAAGATGCTGGGAATATCTGTGCAAAACATGTCCCCCTCTGGGGATCAGCCACAGAGTTACACATCAGCTAGGAGAGGACTAGAATTTGATCACACGTCCACAGGAAAGATGCCCCCAGCCCTTTCATTCAGTCTCATACAGCAAATGTTCACGTGCAGAAATTGGTGCACCGCCTTCTTCATGACAAAAGGGCAGCGCGCACAGGGAGTCAGACTCAGTCTCTTGGTGCCTTCCTTGGCTTCATAGCCTGCGTGCGTCTTTACCCTTGACATGAAATGGGAACACCATGGCTACCTGCTGGCTAACAAGATAAGTAAGGCCTGGGAGGAGCTTACTGCTCACTTATTCAGAGCCCATAGGCTATCCCAGCAGCAGCCGAGGGTCACCTTGATTGGGCCTCACACCTCACCTAGCCCCCTGGGGAAACACCTGTCATTTACGCAGGAAACACTTGTGTGTGTGTGTGTGTGTGTGTGTGTGTGTGTGTCTGTCTGTCTGTCTGTCTGGGGGGTGAGCCGCAAAGAACAACAAGGTGAAAACCACCCTAACTGCATAGCAGACTGGTGTCCCAAGTCTTAGTGCAGGCTTAACAATTTCAGAAGTGAAAATGCAACAAAACTTACAAAAACACACCATGTGACATCAGTCCCTCCAACTGAAGATAGCAAACATTGCCTAAAACAAAAAATTAAACTTATTAAAATTTCATAAGACTAAGTGTGAAAGAAATTTAAACAATTAAACCTTCAAATGATGTCTTTGGAAACTTGTGACCTCTCCTCTTTGGACGAGAGGAGAGCTGGAAGCATGCTACATGCAGACTTAGGACACCGTCCGCTGGGCTCGGGTGTCATTCGGTGTCTGGCCCCAAGTGTAAAAAGATGGCGTTCTTTAGGGTCTGAACCTAAATAAGAGTCCCCGTTTCTTGCCCTGGCTCCTCACTCTTAGTGCCCAAGGCTGGGTCCCCATCAGCCACAGAGATTCTGTGTGTCCTTCTTCCTAGAGATGTGGGCTTGTGACACCAGAGGATGGCAAGCAGAAAGCAGAGTTTCTGGACTGGCAGAGAGCACACACGGGTTCTAGTCTCGAGTAAGTCACTGTGATTCAATTTGGCAGACACTGACTGGATGCCAAGTGCACAATGGGACCCAGGTACAATCAGGTACCCTCCCCAAAGTCAGCTGGGTCCTCTGTGTGAGCTTCCAGCTGTGTGTTCGTCTGTCTGGTCAATTTACTGAGTTCTTGCCACATGCCCTAACCTGAGGAAAGGGTGAAGAATGACAGAACGTGACCATTAGCTGTCCACAAAGCCATTTCACACTTAGGACCACAATGACACTGACATCCCCAAAGAGGTCTGATCACACAGGCATCCAGACTCAGCGAGGGTAAGCGATCTGCCTGGAGACACACTCCGTGGCAGGGGCAGCCTGACAGCCAGGCAACAGCCAGGTGACACGCCGCAGCTCCTGCCCTGCCTCTCATCTTGACTTGTCATGTCTTTGGCCATTACTTGGCATCTAGGATCTTTAGACTCTCATCCAGAAAAACTCAAAGACTGTACAAGTGAGTTTCCATTTGAAAACATGAGAACCCATGTCTTAATTCTCAGGCCAGCCCACACTGTATCAAAGCACCGGTGTCTCAGTGGAGGATGTCAGGTACTGGAAAGTGATGCTCAGTTGAGGGGCAGAGACAGAATTAGTGAGGGGCTGGGAACTGTGAGGAACTTCTCAACACGGTAGCCATGTTCTGTTGAACTGGGCCTGGATGCAGGGCCAGAGGATCTGAGCTGGAGTCCATATCTGTCATTTGCAAACTAAACGACCTCAAGGTACCCTAACTTGAACTTGTTTACGTACAAAATGGGTCTTAGAGCACTGTGCCAAAAGTTAAATAGGATACACAATATGGAAGATTCATCCTCACCCAATGGTAGAATTTCCTGTGCTCTATGAATTTGCACATCAGTGTTATGACACCCAGTGCCCACCTAACCCCATGCTTCTTTAAATAGAACCTTCGATCCACCCACCTATCTTCAAAACTTCACCGCGGTCTCCTCCAGCTCCCTCCACGGGTGCTGCTCTACCACCATGTTCCCTGATAACATGGCCTCAGGTTTAGTTCCAGGACTGGGATTTGGAGTGGGTTTTTTTTTTTACCTTCTTCCCTATGTTTTTGTTTTGTTTTTTGTTTGTTTGTTTTACAAAAATTACACTCACTATTCTTAAAACATTGTCAAACACATATACACACAGACCTAAACCCCATCACCACCATGACCACCAAAAGTGTCCATCTGACAGGCCAGGCTGGCAACGTCGGCACAGTCCCCAGTGAGCTCTCTGACCTCAAGGTAGTCACTGTCCCTCCTGAACTTCAAGTTCTCCCCTGTGAAACAAGGGGTCAGGCCAACCAGACCAGCCCTTTCTTTCCGGGGTACAGTTCCAAGAAACCATAGGTACTGTGCAGGGAAGGACACCGAGTCCGTAGGTCCACTATCCCACCTAAACCCAGGAGGCTTTGATGTGCATCACATCAAAGGATGGCTCCCTTGCGCTCTGCAACCTCCCTGCCCCAGGAAGATAGTACATCCATCTCTACTTAACAGAGGAACAAACTGAGGCTGGGAGAAGTCAACCCAACCTCACCCCCTATGTCACCAGTACTGTCTTAAACAGCATCCCTTCTCTGGTTTAACAACCCTCTGTGGAAGCCAGCCACCTGCAGGGCTCTAGTCCAGACACAGGGACGGGGCTGCTGTATGAACCAGTCCCAAGTGGGGCCTCTCTGCAGGAAAGTCAGCCTTGCAAATACAGTCCACCTCCTTCCCCTACCTGTTTCCTGAGAGGTAGGAGCTGCAGAACATCCTAACTTTTATTGAGCACCTACTATGTGCCAAGCCCTGTCATAGGTGGTTAACACGTTTGAGCTCCTGTAACCCTCACGACAGTCCTGAGTTAGGTTCTGCATCATTCCCTTTGGAGAGTCAAGGAAACTGAGGCACAAAGACGTTAAGGTGGTCACACGTCCGGTTGGTGGCAAACCTGGACTCACTTGTGGCCCTGAGTCCGTGCTCTCAACCCCCATGTCCTGAGGCCTCCTCCGCAAGGACCGAGCTCCCCAAGTCCCACAGAAGACAAGAGCCTTGTCCCCAGCACTGCAGCCCAGCGGTGACCCACTGTCCTGCTTCGCCCAGGACAGGAAGGGTTTCCTGCACAAGAACCTTTCCATTTTAAAACCGAGAAGAACTGGTCATTCTAAGTCCAGAACTCCTTTCACCTCCCCAGGGCACAAACAGATCTGAATGGATTCCCTCCTTCCCTGTGCGTAAAGCAGAGGGACCCGCTTGGTGGAAATGCAGGCATTAGCCCTGCCGCCCTCCCCTCCTCACGCTCTAGCCCAGCCTCCAAGGTCGGACCTCTGAGCCACCGCCCCTCACCTCTCAGCCCGCGTCCGCCAACGGTTGAAACCGGCCGCGGGGAGCACGTGGAGTCGCCGCGGCCGCTCGCCCAGCGCAGCCACCACCACCCTGCACAGCTTCGCGGCGCAAAATTCGTTTCCGAGACGCCTGCGTGCATGCGCACCGCGACCACACAGCGCGTCGGCGGAAGTGACGATACGGAAGCGGGAGGGCGGGCTCGGCCAGCCGAGGGGGCGTTGTCCGGGTGGTTCCGCAGCCGGCAGAGCTTCCCTAGCTGCGCCAAGGGCCGCAGGTGAGGAGAGGCGGCGGGTCAGAGAGCGGCGTCCTGGGGGTAAGGTGCCCGCCGGGCCGGGAGGCCGGCCTCGCGAGGGTGTGCGGGTCCCGCGCCGCGGGAGCTGCCCCGAGTGGGGGCCCGCGCCTGAGGGCCGGACGGGGCTTGGATCCGCCGCCGCTCCCGCCTCCCGGGGCACCCCGAGGGTGGCGGAGAGCTGCCAGGTCCTGCGGAATTAACCAGCGGCGGCGCCGAGCTTTGGCTTCGGGACACAAAGACCTGATCCCGATCCGGCCCCGGCAGCGGGGCCTTCGCCCTAGTGTAGCCCCCTCGGCCTGGAAACCCCACCCGGCCTCCGGCTCGGCCCTGCCGCCCTGCGCTTCCGGCTCTCGGCTCCCGTCTGCCTGGTCTCCCTGTCTCCCTGTCGCGCCCAGCTCAGTCCATGACCCTGTGAGCCTCGGGGCCCGTCCTTCCTGTGGGTGAGGAGAGAAGCGGCCCCTGCCTCATCGGGTGCTCAGGGCTGAAGGAAGTCAGGCGTCTGGCCCACCGCGGCGGGCACCGGCGTTCGGGGCGTGGGTGAGTGACCGGCATTTGCACGGGGGGTCGGCGGAGCGCAGTGAGAGCCGGCCCCCTTAGGGGGCGTGTGTGGGCTTCGCTCTGTGGGGAGCCGTGGTAGGCCTGAACAGGAGGTATGCGCGCCCCTGCTCCAGCTGCCCTGGCGACACACCGCGGACTGGGCGGCCTGCACCCCGGCCGTTTTTCTGCTCCCAGTTCTGGAGGGGAGAGGTCCGAGACCGGGGGGTTAGCGGTGTGGGCTCCTCCTGGGCGGGCCTTGCTGGCGCGTGGGCGCCGCCTTCCCGCTGCGTCTTCACCGGGTCTTTCCTCTGCGCACGAGTGTCCCCGCGGTCTCAGCGTCCGGTTTCCTCTTCTCAGAAGGGCGGCAGTCAGATTGGATTCGGGTTTTAGCTTCACTGGATTGGGTTTTAACTTAATCACCGCTTTAGAGGCCCCATCTTCAAACATAGCCACATTCTGAGGCCCTGGGGAGTCAGCGCAGGAATTTGGGGGCGGGGGCACGTGTCAGCCCAGGACAGAAGGAGTTCGCTGGAATGGACCAGGAGGGGAACCGTCTCCTAGAGAAGGGCAGGGTGGCCAAGAGGTTTCGAAGCAGGGCGCGGGTGGGCGACTCATTCTTGTCTCCGCTCGCTGCCGCATTCCCTTCGCTTCCCGTGGTGACTGGGGGGAGCTCTCGTCCCCCTCTCTCTGGCACACCGGTTTCCAGGTTTCAGCGTGATGCCTCTCCCTCGAGGAAGCCTCCCCAACCCTCCTGCCCCAAGTTGATTTTGCATTTCCTCCGTGCGGTATCTGCACTTGCCTCTCCCACTGGACTGACACTTCCCGGAGGCGTGGATGACCGTGTCCCAGTTGTTCCCCATTGTGCCCTCTGCGCCTGGCACAGAGTGGACACTTTGGAAGTTAAGTGAATGACCTGAATACTGAGACATAGCCTGTGCAGGTCCAGGAGTGTACCCCGTTCAGTTTATCAGCCTTCCATCCTCGCGCCACTGTCTTGCATGTAGTAGGCCCATAGCACTGGCTTAACTGAATTGGCCCATGTAGCATTGTGGAGTCATGTGGAGCTAGGACAGGACTTCAGGCTAGTTTGCTGGGGCATTTGTTGTTGGAGTTGGTGTGGAGGGTGGGAATGCGGCACTTGAAAAGCCTGGCAGCCAAAGAGGAAGACAGGTCGCTGTGAGGCAAGCCAGTGTGGGGGGCATGGGCTGTGGACCCTGGGGGAGTTCTCTATTAATGGCCCCTCTGAACAACCCTCCACAAGTCCGTTCCTCTGGCGTTTGACCGGTGGGTAGGTTGTCCTGCCAAACAGAAGGGCCTTTGCTCCGGGGAGCCATCCCTGTGGGATAAAATTCCATTCTAGCTCTTGTTCCCTTTAGCAGCACCTGCGTTTACATCTGCCTAAGCTTTCTCTTGTGTTTTTCTTGTTCTCTTTTCTCGTATTTCCCTTTTCTTACATTGATTGATTGATTGATTGATTGTGCTGTTCAGTTCATCTTCCCCCATCATGTTCTCAGTGTAGATTTGTAGAACAGGAAGAAACTTTAGAGATGAACCCAGTGGGGGACCCCTTCATAAAGATGAAAAAACAGAAGCCTGCACATCAGTCCAGGAACTATGTACTGAGCACTGGCTGTGTCCAGGGCGTTGTCTGGGTATGAGATACACTGAGCAGTAAGACAGATGTCCATGTTTTCACCAGAGGAGAGTCTGCTCCTTGCACAGAGTGACTTTGCTGCGAAGATGGGAGGGAGTGCCGTGCTCCTGGATCACAGTACAGTGCCGGGTGTTGCGTGCACGGGTCCTCAGGTGTGTGCTTGTCTATGGGCGACCTGCACACTCAGCCTAGCAGTAGACCACAGAGGCACCGATATGATCCAGGGAGGGCCTCTGATCTGTCACATACATCCTGGAGTAGGAGGAGTTAAGCTGTGGGCTTTCGAGTCAGATTTCCTGGGTTTAAATTACAACTTTGCCCCATATTGATTACCTGTTACTTATTAGCCTTGTGACCATCCTCTCTGTACCTGGTCAGTTATCTATCTCTGTGCAGCAAATTACCCTAAACTTAGTGACTTAAAACTGTTTTATCTTATCTCACATTTGTATGAGTCCGGAATTCAGGCAGGGCTGTGCTGGGCAGTTCTTCAGCTCCCTGTAATGTCAGCTGAGACTGGTGTCAGCTTGTGGTGGGGCCAGTCTGGGGAGTTTACTGTGGCTTTGCTGCCATATCTGGTGCCTGGGAAGGATGGCTGATCGGCTGGGCAAGCAGAGCCCTTCTCCCACTTCATGTGTTGTCTCTGCGGGCATCTTACAGCCGTACCACAGCCTGGGCCCGGAGATGGGCTGGGGTCTACGCCCTAACTCTCACCTGTTCTGTTGCCTGCGGCAGAGGCTGCTCAGATTGGAGGGGAGGAGGTAGACCCTCTTCCCTTTGGGGGATGTGTCAGAGAAGTTGTGGCTGTCTGTGGTCTGCCAGGTGCCTCATTGTCCTCTTCTCATTGTCCTCATCCAGGAAGTGAGGTTAATAGTAGTACCCGTCTTACCATTGTTCTGGTAATTAAGTGAGTTAATGTGTAAAAGGCTTAGAGTAGTGTCTGGTAGCATATGGGAAACATTTGATACATATTTGTTATTGTTACTTTTATTAGTTATATACATTATTACTTACACTTGTTATGCATAGGACACATAAGAAACATAAATTACCAATGCTTTTTCTAGAGGTTTTTTTATAAGGGACTTACAAGATTAATAGCATGAAGCAATTAGAGAATTATACTAAAAAATACAGATTAGTCATACTTTTTATTGTCAAAGTAAATTTTGGAATGATTCGGAACTTTGTATGTCCTCTTAACTCTAAGGGTCATTCCAAAGAATTTTTCCCTTTATCACTTTTATATAGCTAGAAAATGTTTAATGCAGATACAGAATATTTGCTGCATTTTGCCACTTAAGTCTGTGGAGGAAGGTTTTGTTTGTGTTTTCCAACATTCTTTTTCTCATGGGAGATAGCAAAGCCTAAAGCAGACTACAGGGTTTAGGAACCAGGATTTATTTAAATCCTGGCTTTTTAAAAAAGACTTTATTTATTTATATTTAGAGAAAGGGAAAAGGTAGGAAAAAGAGAGAGAAATACTGATGTGTGGAAGAAACTTCGACTGGTTGCCTCATGCACACCTCCACTGGGGACCTGGCCTGCAACCCAGGCATCAGACTGGTGACCCTCCGGCTCACAGGCCAGCCCTCAATCCACTGAGCCACACCAGGCAGTAAACTCCGCGATTCTCAATTTCCTTGTGAAGTGGTAATATTGAGGTTCTTATGGCATTGTAACATAGACAATATGCGTAGCACAGTGCCCAGCCTGTAGTATGCAGTCAGTAAGTGATAGCTGGAAGTAATAAACCAAAAAGCCTTTTCTTTTCAGGTGGCCAGTAAGGTGGGGTAGGTAGCCTTGCTCCTTCATCTGGCTGTTTGGGGCCTCTGAGGATTCAGCACTGGGGACAGCGCCCTGGCAGCATGCTTCCCTTCCTGTCCTCTCCTCTTGGGCGATTCTGTGAGCTCCTAGTGCTGTGTGGTGTTTCTCTTCATGGAGGACACCGCCGCAGAGTCCCACCCTGACCTCAAACCAGGAGATCAGGCCATCACCCAAACCCCGCACCCCAGAAACTAAGCTTCCCATAGAGAAATGGGGTGATCAGAAAAGGTATGGAGCTGAGGGTGAGGTGATGGGAGATACGTTTTGGAGATTCTTAGTTGAGGGGTCATACAGTTAGAGATGCTTAGCAGAAAGTTGGACATTCAGAACTGGTGTTCGAAGCTAAAGCTTCAAATGTAGGACTTGTCTGCTTAGAACAGATGAAGGCCAAGAATAGATGTGGTCAAGGGAAAGCGCAGGCGCAGAGTGTTAAGGGACATTAACCTTTGGGGGTCTTGCAGAGGAAGAAGCAGAGCTGGTCAGGGCCACAGTGGGAGGGGCAGAGGTGTGCTGGGGATGGAGGACTTCCAGAGGGAGGGAGGGAGGCAGACCACATTTGCTCCTATTGCAGGAAGGCTGAGGCGGATGCAGCGGAGGACAGAACATTGTGGGCAAGTCTGTTTCAGCACAGTGAGAATGGCAGCAAGACTGCAAGGTCGAAAGGGAGTCCTAAGTGAAGCAGGGTGTGTAGATTGCTCTTTTGAAAGTGATGAGAGGCGCCCTCACCTGTGTGGTTCACTCGGTTGGGTGTTGTACCACAAACTGAAGCCTTGTTGGTTTGATTTCCGGTCAGAGCACATGCCTGGGTTGCGGGGTTGGTCCCCAGTCGGGGCATGTACAAAAGACACCCAGTCGATGTCTCTCTCTCACATCTATGTGTCTTTGCCTCTATCTCTCACCCTCTCTTCCCCACTCTGTTAAAAAGAAACTGTATGAGAGGCTGAAGTGAATAATTGTACCTAGTGGGTGTGTTTTGTTGTCCTGTTTTGTTTTGTTTCAATATGGGGTGATCTTGGTATGTTTGTAAAATCTGGTGAACCAGTGTAGGGCAGAGTGAAGCAATGAAAAGGGGGAGGAGGGCATGAAGCAAAGTCCTGGGGGAGGCAGGAAGGAGTGCTGTCAAGAGGAGAGGGGAGTTTGCTGTGGAGAGGAGGAAGCATGCTTCATCCTTTGAAGCTAGAGAGAGTGAGGGAGGGGAGTGGGAGATTTGAAACAGAAAAAAAATGAAAGGCACTCAGGTTGTGTCAAGTTATCCATCCATCAGCTCCGCCTCCTAGTAAAGTCGGGGTCCCAGTCATTTCTGTGAGCGAGGGAGGCAGATGTGGTGAAAATGAAGAGAGTGCAGAGGATTCAGGAGAGCTCTTCTGGGGAATGCAGAGGGAGTCCAAAGACATGGATAAAACCACCGCCCATCATTCGTTATCAACAGCCGTCAGCTAGCACGAGTATCCGTGGCTGAGCATGTGCTGTGTGCCAGGCAAGTTGGGCAAGATGGCTCCCTCAGAGCTCACAGTAGAGTCAGAGAGAGAGGTGACAGTATAATGGCAAGCGATCTTACGGCAGTCTGTATGGGGTGCTCTGAGATCCTAGGCAGGTGCCCCAGAGTCAGGCTTGAGGAGGAACAGTGGGGAAGAGGGAGCATACTATGAATGGCAGAAAAGGCTTCCACACGTCAGTGACAGCTCAGCTGGCCCTGATGGGGAAGGTGGGAGAGTCAGAAGTAAATAAAGTTCTCCCAGGACAGGAATTACCAGAACCAGAGGCTTTTGGGGGAGAGAGCAAGACAAAGGTCCCCAATCCATCTGCTTCAGAATTCCCAGATGCTTACAATGCGAATGCCTGGGCCATGTGCTAGATCAACCGAACAAAACTCTAGGGCAGCGTCCAGGAGTCTGCATTTTTAACAGGCTCCCCAGGCATTCCTCACCAACAGCATTTGCTGAGTACTACACCTGCCCGTTGCTCTTCTCAATGTTCTCCTGGGTTCCTGCGTTATCACAGTAACCTGTGAGAGAGGATGAGGAAAGGAGGGTATGGAGGAGTCATTTGCCCAGAGACACATGGCAAAGGAGAGTGGGCCAGGGCCCCAGCCCCAGCCCTGGCCGAGAACTCCGCCTTTTTTTTTTGGCTGGCACATCTCGGAGTCATGGGGGGTAAAACAATAAGAATAATAATAAAAATAAATAATAACAGGAAGGGGCCCTGTTAAAAAGCTTAGATTTTGGCCTCTTGGTTTAGTGACATTTTTCAGTAATGCTTTTGCACTGAGAATGAAAACAAATATGGGGAGGGCTGGGGGGTAGGCTGGGATGGGAGTAAAGACAGAAAACTGTACATGAACAACAATTAAAATAAAATTTTTTAAAAAGAAAAGAAAAAACAAATAAAGCGGATAGTGATGTCTTAGGTTTTTAGTGCAGCAAACTGCCATATTAACCTCCACAGTCTGACCCTGGTCTGACCCCGTTTCTCCCCACTGCAGGCACACCTCAGGGCCCGAACTGTGGGTCCGGTTCCAGGCCCCCGCAGTAAAGCGAGCGGTAGTCTTTTCACTGGTGGAGGAGGGTCTTGCCTCCTCCAGTTTGTAGAAAATGCAACGCCCGTGGAGCACAGTAGAGTGAAGCACGATAAAAGGAGGTATGCCCATATTCCCCTTCCGTACATCGTCTCTCACTGCACTGCGCTCCTGGACCGCAGAGCCCAGGTTTTCACTCGCCTGTGTGTTCAGGTGCCCAGCTCAGACCGCCTGGTTTAGCTGGGTGTCATGTGCTTGTGGGCGTGCTCCCTGCCCTACAACGGAAGCTTCACAAGGGCAGGGACCTGATGTGTTCTGTGCAGTGTTGTCACCCTAGGACCTGGCACGCAGGAGTCAGTCAGGGAACAGATGGTGGATGATGAACTTTCTGCATCCACATGATGACTTCCCATCTCATTCAGGGTCAGAGTCAGGGTTCCTGGAAGGGCCTTCAAGGCCCTGCATGACCCTCTTCTCTCCCTCGCCCCTCTCTCCCTCCAAGCTCCAGACTTCCCTCAACTTCTGACTCAGTGCCCTTATACAAGTGCTCAGTAAATGCCGATTTGATCTTTTCCAGTTGGCTTTTTTCTAACCCTGTGTTTATATATAGGATTGTTTAAGCGTAAATTAAATTAAATTAAATTAAATTAAATTAAATTAAATTAAATTAAAAGTTCAGTTCCTTGATTGTACGAGCCACATTTCAAGTGCTCAGTGGCCATGTGTGGCTAACAGTGTGGATATGGGACATTTTTATCATTGCAAGTAGTTCTGTTGAACAGTAATCCCTGATCGAGATGCTTCAGAAACTGCTTTTGTTTGGTTGCTTGTTTGTTTTTAAGCTGCCGTGGCAGAAACCATGGCAGCGAGCCACAGATCAGTCCGCGGGTCCAGGCGCCCTTTAGTTCCCACGTCACCATGAGGTCCACTGTTTTGTCTGCGCTCTTCATTGCAGGTCTCCTGCGCACCGAGCATGGACCCCATTGCTGCTCACGGCTGCCACCTGCTGCAGCAGCTGCATGAGCAGCGCATCCAGGGCCTGCTCTGCGATTGCACGCTGGTAGTGAGGGGCGTCTGCTTCAAAGCGCACAAGAACGTCCTGGCGGCCTTCAGCCAGTGCTTCAGGTGTGGTGCGGGCTCTGTTCTCACTGCGCGTGGAAGGGGCGCTTCTAGGGTGGGAACGTTTTCACCCAGCTTTATTTGCTCCTTGGATTTCACTCTCCTTTTCTTTTGTGGTGCATGGTGGGGTTTCCTTAATTGAATTTATGGGGTAACATTGATAAAATTATACAGGTTTCAGGAGCACAACTCTATAACACATCATCCATGTATTGTGTGTTCCGCGCCCAGCATTGTGGTTTGTTTGCTTTCATATTTACAGTGACCTCAGAGCAAAAGAGACTGTGAACAAAAATATATATATTTGGGGTGCTTGAAAGCATTTTAGTACTTTGATTTTAATCATTTTAATGTTAATCTCTTATATATACTTTTTATCCTTTTAGGATAATGAGATTGAGGAATAAAATTTCTACTAAAACTTTTCTGTGATAAGAAATCAGAGAGGGGAAACAGCCTGTGTGCTGGTTTTTTTTTTAATTAAAACATTTTATTTTTGTTTCTCATTTGACTAAGAAAACAGCTTCCAACTCAGTTAGCTAACCCCTGTAATCATTTTTACCCAGATGAAAGATTTACTTGTGAATGGTAACATCAAGCAACAGTGCTTTGATTTTAACGTTAGAGTTAAGTGTTCTCCGTATGTGTCCTGATTAACTAGATTTAGCTCTCTGTAAGCACTGAAGCTTGTTTCCAGTACCTTTTCTCCTAGAATGCGCACCGCTCTGGTGACAGCCCGTGGAACAGGGCACAGTCTTTGCTCAGTGACCCCGCATCACCAGATCAAGTCTCAGCCGTTGCGTGTGCTGTCAGGACACAGCACGCTGAGGCAGGAGGCACGTTTCATCCTTGAGCGAAGTGGTCCGAGAGTCGGGCTCTGCCTTCCTTCCGTCCTCCCAGGGCAGTTGGGTGTAGATGTTGTGATACGTTGACTGTGTGGTGTTCTCCCAACCCCACTTCTAACTGGTACTTGCCTAAAGAAAAAGCAGAACTGGAGGCTGTTTGGGGACGCAGGCAACTACATCTGTAGAACTTCTTCAACAGCGTTGCGGGACAGTCCCCCTGACTCAGTGTGGTATTTCCACAGTATAGATTCTGTCACTGGCGGGTCTGCCTTGTGCCCAAAATAAAGCCTGTGGCCTTCACAGAAGTGTGCCTCTTCCCTCATGAACTCCTTGGGCTTTTCCCACGGCGGGTTTACGGGCCTTCGGGCTGGCTCGCAGACGACCTCTGACAGCTCGATGGGTGACGAGTGCAACATGAGTGTGTGTCGGGGTCCTAGAGCAGCCACCTGCATGGAGACAGAGAGGAGAACGGTGGCTGCCAGGGTGGAGGGGAGGGAGAGTAGGAGTCAGTGTCTCATGGGGACAGAGACTCTGGGGTGATGACAAAGTTGTAGACATGGATAGAGGTGATGGCTGCTCATGCCCTTAAGGGTTTAATTTAACATTAGGTATGTTTTGCCACAATTAAAATTTAAGATAAAAAAATGAGTGTGTATCAAGGGTTGGTTTAGTATAGCCATTTTTTTATTTTTAGACTTTTTAAGGCACTTAGGTATGGAAATATTTTTATATGTGTTTTATGGCCTAAAATACCTGATTTGTCAGACTAAACATGAAATAGTTAAAAATGCATGTCCTTTAGTTTTCTGCACTCTATAGGTAATTAATACATACTGGTAATAACGGTTGAAAAAAAGAGCCATGAGTACATTGCAGAATTTTACTTTGAGATCTACTTGGAAGTTTGGGCATTGAATACACTAATTTCATTTATCTGAATTGCTTTATTGGATGCCTTGCCAATTTTTTAAAAACGTTAATGCATACTTAATTTTAAAATCCTGGCATTTATAAAAGGACAGTGATTTTGAATACTAACAAGAGGATTATTTGTAGGGAAAATTGTCAGCATGGATGAATTGTTATCACTGTAAACAGATGTCTCTTCTGTTACCAGGAGCCTCTTCCAGAATTCCTCAGGCCAGAAGAACGATGTTTTTCACCTGGACATTAAAAATGTAAGCGGCATCGGGCAGATCCTGGACTTCATGTACACGTCTCATCTGGATCTCAACCAGGACAACGTACAGGTGATGCTGGACATAGCGCAATGTCTGCAAGTCCAGAACGTTCTGAATCTGTGCCACACGTTTTTGAAGTCGGCCACAGTGGAACAGCCCCCTGGCACGCCTTGTGACAGTGCATTCTCCCCACAGAGCACTCTGACTCCTGACACGAACTGCGTCGTCACTGAGAACTACTCCCCTCACCTACTTCAGGGGTGTGTGGCAGACGCCCAGCACGGCGAGGCCTTGGACGGGCCGCACTCTCGGGCTCCGCCGTCAGTTCATCTTCACCGCCCTGCAACATCAAAACAAGCCCCTGAAACTTTAGATAGCAGCTGCACAGAACTGCCATTCAAACAGCCAAGTTACTACTACAAACTCAGAAACTTGTACAGTAAGCAGTACTATAAACAAGCCACTTGTCCCAGTCATGAGAGAATAATCGAGCAGCCGTTCACTGTCAGTCCGTCCGCAGACTTGACAGCCGCGGAAAACCAGCCTTCTGCAGTGAGTCGTTCCGAATGTGCCCTGCCATCCGCGGAGCACTTACCTTCCAATTTCCTGGCCCAGTCTCTGAGTGACCCTGCCCCAGACCCCGAGTCAGACGACACGTTCCAGCAACCCACCAAACAGATGAGGCTCAAAAAGGCCATTCACCTTAAGAAGCTCAATTTCTTGAAGTCACAGAAATCCACAGAGCAAACTTCTGCATCCGAGTTGGATGAGGGTGTAGCTAAGAGGATAGATTCTGCTGGTGAAAGCACTGCCGAGAAAGCTAGCAGTCAGAGTGCTGAAGACAGAGAAGGCGAAGAACTGGTCAGTTCTGAGAATTTTAATTGCATTAATGAAACGGAGAGGCCTGAAGAGCTGGTGGCACTAGAAGACCAGTCCCAGATGCTTCAGTCCCAGAGACAATACGCCTGTGAACTGTGTGGGAAACCTTTTAAACACCCAAGCAATTTGGAGCTGCACAAACGGTCTCATACAGGTACACTGATTCAGTGCCCGCAGGCAAAAGGGGAGGAAGTGATGCAGACGACCGCACACCGTGGCCTGCCCCTCTTTTTTGTAAGAAGTTTTGCTATCGCTTGATGATGTCATTGACATTTTTGGTGATGCCTCTTAAAGTTCTGTAGATGCTTTTATGGAGCCAGTTTTAAAAGATGTCACATTTTTTATTTTTATTACATTGTTTTTTTTAAGATTGTATTTATTTATTTTAGAGAAAGAGGAAGGGAACAAAAAGACAGGGGAAGGGAGGGAGAAAGAGGAAGAGTGACATCAGTGTGAGAGAAACATTAATCCGCTGCCTCTCGTGGCTGCCTCTTTCACACGCCCCCACTGGGGACCGAACCCGCAACCCAGGCATGTGCCCTGACCAGAAATGAACCAGTGACCTTTCATTTTGCAGAACAGCGGCCAGCCAACTGAGCCACACCAGTCAGGGCTTGATTATGTTTTTATATGATAAACTTTCCATCTCTAAAGAAGTGCAGTAAATTATTTTGATGTATGGAAATTTTCAAGTGCTAAAACAGATAAACTGTAGTTGTCTCTGTAGAATTAAATCAAGTTTATTCCTTTATTTTTTAAGTTTATTCTTTAAAAGCATAATATAATTAATTCAGACTAAAATAGTTTAGTTTGAGTAATTCTAAAAGTTCTCTGTAATTTGAATGTCAGATTTTTTTAATTGATTTGGGAGGTAGGAGGTAAACTTTTTAATAAGGATCAGTTTTAACCATTTGATATATTCAAATGAAAGTTCTTCATTTTTGAACATTGACTTTTCAAAGTTTTATTACCTTGATTCATACCTCCTCCCTCCCCTTTCTAAAAAGTTTGTTTTTTCTAAAAGCTTTCTAAAAAGTGGCCCTGGCTGGTGTGGCTCAGTGGACTGAGTGCCGGCCTGTGGATGGAAAGGTTGCCAGTTGGATTCCCAGTCAGGGTACATGCCTGGGCTACAGGCCAGGTCCCCAGTTGGGGACATTTGAGAGACAATCAATCGATGTTTCTCTTGCACAAAGATTTTTTTTTTAAGTATTATACAGCATATATACATTACATTATACAGTATGTTTAACTTTTTTTCCTACACTCAAACATGATGACTCCAGTACACATTACAAATGAATACCAGTTATCTCATAGGCATGAGAATTAATAGGCTTCCAAAGATGCTTCCAGAAGAACTGCCTTTACCGGGCTTGTGTAACTGCAGTTACTGGTGTGACATTGTATTATCGCTCCGATGCCTGGTGGGCCTCAGTGTTTACTGCCTCGGTGCATGGTTGAGAGGCTTAGTCAATATTTCTGAAAGCCCTTCGTAGTGTGTTTGCATGTAAAGTACTGCCATTGTTAGTACTAGTAATTCAGCAGTATACTCCACATGAGGGCAGTATCACTGACTCAGTTTTGCCCTGAAAAAAAAGCTTAATTTAGGTCATTCTATTTGCTTAATTTCTTAGAGCCTAATGATCACAATAATTGTTGTTTGAGAGACCCATTTAGTTTTGAAGGAAATAAAAAGTATTTATTGCGTGAGAACATCTTTGAATGACAGTAGTCACACGTCACGGCAAAGGCACTCACTTGAACCCCCAAGTCCTCTGTTGAGAGGGCGGCAGTCCTCGCCCGAGGATCGAGGACACGCTTCCAGGGTTCTGGGAGGCCAGAGCTGATCCCATCACGGTGTAGGGTGTCGCTTGCCTCTTCCTCCTTCTCCTCCCACAAGTGGTCAGTGGAGTCGGCTAACGGCTGTCGTCACTCTGGTGGCCAAGGCGGTGTCTAGTCGTGTGTGTTAGCAGTTGGCCGGCTTTCATTTCTCGTGTGGACCACGCTGACAGGTACGGCCACACAGACCTCAGCTCTCAGGGTCTCAGTGTGAAGGGCTGCTGAGAGTGAACAGGGGGACAGCCAGTGGAGTGGGGGTTACTCCCAGTCACTCAGGGGTCTTAGTGGTCAGTGGTCTCTTTTTTCATGCTCCCAGATCTCATAAGCAGGGCTTTAACTTAACATTATCTATTATCCCTGTAATTTCAGGCATAAATGTTGTCCCAAAATACAAGATTAATATGATTATAATCATTCAGAGTCAAAAGCTTTCTGCCAGCCCATCCTTGAGGAAGCCATTAAATAGTTTCAGGGGAAAAAAATAAAAGTTGGCCAAAATACATGTTTGTGTTTTTCCATAAGTTGGCTCTAGTAGCACTTAGTTGTCTTCAACTTTATTTGAACAATTTTATTAGATTGTATTGTGACAGCTGTCACATCAGTGTACATCTTTTACAAAACATCAAAATTGGTGAATTTTTGTGTAGCCATTTTAATATTAAAGATGGAAGAAAACACAAAATTTTCAGTATATTATACTTTATTACTTTAAGAAAGGTCAAAAAGCCAGTGAAACACAGAAAAGATTTGTGCAGTGTGTGGAGAAAGTGTGGTGACCGATCAAACATGTCAAAAGTCATCTGTGAAGTTTCTTGATACTACTGACATTTTGGCCAAACAACCCTTTGCTGTAGGACTGTCTGTGCACTGGAAGATGTTCAGCAGCAGCACCCCTGGCCAGTAGTGGGAGATAGCCAACATATTCAAAATATCCAAATCTATAGAGTTATTGGTGAAAATGAAAAATGTGTCTTTTATTTTACGGAAAAAAACGTAACGGACTTTGTGGCCAACCCAATAAAAGTATCCTGGCAGGAGCCCAGAAGCCTGCACACCCCAGCAATGCAGTGGGAAAACATAGGTTGTTATTTTTTAAAGAGAATCTTAATGAAACCACTTGTTTGAGGGGAAGGGGGAAATGGAAGGTTCTTGGTCTTCCAACTTTGTTTGTGAGAGTTATCCAGATTAAAGGTGGTACTTCGAAGTATATTATTTAACTGATCATTTTCTGGAGACTATTCGTAACTGTTATGATTTCTCTGTAGTAGAGTTCCATTCTCTACAATCTATTCCATACGAAAATGTAATCTTTCAGAGTTCCTAAAATCAGAGGTGGCTCCCACAATGTTATCTTGCTCCCCCTGTTAGTGTGTGCAGCCAAGGCTAAAAGGCAGGGGGAGGGGCTTTTCTGTGTCCCACCGTCAGAAGGTCCCTCCCTGCGTGGTGCTGTCCGGTGTCTGCACAGCGAATGGTGTGAACGAGACCCTGGCTGCCTTAAACAGAAAACTACTGTGCAAATACTATGACTGCTTTTACACGTTATTGTTCTGTTTTGTTTTAGGTGAGAAACCTTTTGAATGTAACATTTGTGGGAAACATTTCTCTCAGGTGGGAATACTTTTATTTATTGTTAATAATTGGAAACCTGAAACCCAGTGTTGATTTTTAATATGAATAAGACATACTTGGGGGGTTGTAATAGAAGCCTCTGAGGATATCTGTTATTTAAAAGACTTCAGACTCTATCAGGAGAAAAGGATTTTCAAGAAAACAAATTTCTAGTTCACTGGGGGGATAATACCATTTTTTATAAGTGTGAGAACTCCCCCACTTACCCCCTCCATCCCACAGTGGGTCCAGGCCTAGTATGTTGTCTCATGAATAAAGCAAACCACACAGAGCTTCTAGGTAGAGGCTGCAGATTGTGCCAGGCTACATGAAGACAAATGTCCTCTAATTCTTACTGGGGCTATAGATACTAGGGTGTTGGAAACAGACCAGACAATTTTCATTCCTGCCTTTGCTACCTTTAGCTGACTTCTATTAAGATAGCTGCATTCATTGTCTCGTGCCGCCGATGTTCACCATACCCTTCGGTGGGCATTGTACTGATCTGGGTGCTAGACCCGAAGGAACTTGGAGGTGGAATGTTTTAGAGAAATTTCGGATGCAGACTTGTGGGAACCGCTTTTTTCCTTCTGAGACAGAGGGAAACTGCTCTCCCCCCAAGCTGGGCCCTGCGGTCAGTTCCAGAGGGGAATGAGACAGAGGCTGCTCGTGGGGCCTGGGGGCACAGTCCTGCAGGGGCACGGTCACTGCACGGCTGCTCTGACACACAACAGGTAAATCCTGTGGTGGCAGCATGTGCATGGGTGTTCTGGGGAGAGGATGTCAGGCTGGGCCTTGTTCGGGCCTAGACACTGCTGGTCTGGTGAGAGTGGGCAGTGGGGTCCTGCTGAGCCGTAGCAACAGCCAGAGCAGCACCATCTTTGCTGCCTTCCCCATGGAGCCAGACCCGCAATCCTAATGGCTTTCTGTCTGCCTGTGCCCTACGTGCAGTGATTCAGCAAGTTTCATCCACTCCCTTTGGGCTGTTAGTTGCGGCAAGGGCCGTGTCTTGTTCACCACCCAGGGACATGCCGATCCCTCGCTAGGTGTGCAGTGAGTGATAGTTCCTGTAGTTGCCATTCTAGTTGGGGCTTCTTCATATCAGCCTCTTCTGGGGTTCAGAGCTTGGGCTCCAGAGCCCAAGAGTCTGGACCCAAACCCTGCCAGTGGCTTACTCTGTGACCTCGGGCAAGCTGCCTGACCTCTTGGCAGTTCAGTTTCCTTATCTGTAAAACAGGGGCTGACCCCACTGGCCCGAGTGTGAGGAGTGAATGGAATGATAAGATCAAGTGCTTAGAACCTGGCACATGCTTGGCACTCAGGAAACGTCATTTCCTGTCTTGTTGCCAGCACCTCCTCTCTCTCCTGGTCAGCCCCTCTGCTCTTGCAGCCCCACACACCGTTTATGCTCACAGCCTCGGTGCGGCGGGACAGCCGAGACCCGGGAGGGTGGCCTGCGATTATTAGCAGTCACAGCTGCTTTGGCCTCACTTTAATAATTCTTAAAATGAGGATAACACTGTGTTAGGAGAATATGATTAGAATTAAATGAAAAGACAGACTAGAAAGCCCTTCATTCATTTAAACTAGGATCATTTAAGTCCTCTCCCCTTCCTGTTTGGACCCCTTCTGTGACTCCTCATCGCTAACCAAGTGAGGTGAAAGCGGACATCCAGGCGTCTTGCAGTCTGCCTCCAGCCTGGCCTCATGCCCGCCCACCCTCGGACACTCCGCTCTGTGCTGGGGGTGGGGAAGTTTCAGTGTGCAGTGGGGTCGAGGCCCACCACGTTAGGCCTTGTCCTACACTTCCCCCTCAGGTCCTACCCGGGCAGCCCTGTCTGGGGGGCACTGCAGAAATCCTTTTCTCTGCTGGTGTCTATACATTTTTCAGATTTTTATGGATATAGAGTTATTTTTAGTTACAGTTTTCAGATGCACATTGTTTTATTTCATAGTGAAATGATGAAATTTTTGTGAACAAAGATTTCGTTCCATACATTTCTGTTGCAAACCTCCAGTGTCCAGGGAGCTCTGCAGGGGGACAGAGATGAGGAAGGCCTCAAGGAGCCCAGAGGAAGGAACAGATGTGTAAACCGTGTAGTGCAATGGAACTTCAGCAGTTCTGTGATGGGAACATGGGCAGGGAACAACCTGTGGAAGAGAAGGCGGTCCCTCCACATGAGCGGTGTGTTGTTTGCGGTGGGGACGTGGAACAGGTAGAGAGATTGCTTAGGGGGCCTTGAAGACAAGGAGACATTGGGTAAGCTTGAAAGTCTGGCCTCGTGGGCCAGGAGAGCGGTCGCGTCATTTATGTGGAGAGGCTCAGTGGATGATGCCCGCTGACCGCCCTTCCCCTCGAGCCAGCTCTGTTTCTCATGATGACCTGGAATACATGTCTGGGGTTGCGGCGGAGTGGGAGGCTCCCATGCAGTTGCCAGAGTGTTTGCTTGGGCAGAAGTGACTCCATATAAATGTTTTCCCTTCTGGAAGATTCGAAAGTTAGAAAATAGATTTGCCAGTGAGAATTGATCTTTTATGCTGTTTGCTCTATTTAATATTTAGTAGGGTTAGTTTGAAAAAAAAGTCAACCACAATCTTAATAATGAATCAGCAAGCAGTATTAGACATGGGCTTTAAGCAACTGCTATGATCCTAGATTGGGCCACAGTGTACATATGTATGACTAAATTCTAGACACTGTCTGCCCAGGTCTCGGGAAGTGAGTAGGAGTCTCACTTGAGAGTGAGAAATAGTCTCTGCTGGGAGCGAGGAGTCTCCTGTGCAGAGTGGAAGCTGGACGATGGGCGCCTGCAGAGAAGAAGGCTGCGGTGGTGTGAGTGATGGTCCGGATGCCCATCACGGGAGAGACGGGGCAGGTGCACTGGGCGTGTTCAGCTGTCTGTCCGTCAGAGGGGAGTAGAGTGCCGTGTCTCTCCCAGGAAGCAGAAAGAAACCGGAGCCACTGTGTAGGAAGGCAGGTTTCGGGAGGCTCAGCAGCCTCCCACTGTGCTGTCTGGGAGGGGGTGGCTGCAGGGTCCCTCAGACATGGAAGGCTGCCTAGATACATGGTCCCCGAGGCACTCATGTGGCCGCATGCCAGAGGTGGCAGAGTTTAATTCCATCCATGGTGAAAATGCAAAACTAAGAGTACCATAGTTTAATGAACTTTTCCCAAGTTATAAAATTTTCAACTCTTGAGGTGGTAATTCCCACACTTGGTGTTAAATGCCCTTTGTCAATGTGATGATTGTTTTTGTGTAGGTGATTTCTGTGTTAATCGCCGGGTTTTTTCCCTTTTTATCACTTTGTGAAACCTTAAAGTCCTAAAATGGAACTAGGTGACTTATAAGATCTGAGACCTCTTTTAATTTTTTTTAACATTTTATTTATTTATCTTTAGAGGGGAAGGGAAGGAGAGAGGGAGAGAAATACCAATGTATAGTTGCCTCTCATGCATCCCTTGCCAGGAACTGGCACGCAACCCAGGCATGTGCCCTGACTGGGAATCAAACTGCGATCCCTTGGTTCACAGGCCCGTGATCATTCCACTGAGCTACACCAGCCAGGACTCTGACAGCTCTTTTATCTCTAAAGTTTTATGATTTCCTGACTGCTTGGTTTGTACGAACAATTGGCTGCCATCAGAAGGGCACTCTGGTAGAGAATGACGTGCTTGGTTCGCTCCTGTTCAGACACTGCTGTTGCAGGACATGCTAGAAAGGGCCCAGAGCTTTTTAAAAATCACTCAGCATATCAGAATTCTTTCCTGCAGTGGAGTGTTTCTGTTCACCATTCCGACACCCACAACCTAATGTAACAGCATATTTGCTTGGGAAGCATAGCCCTTCCTGCTGTCGACGTTCTGTAGCGGAGCCAGTCAGCTCCGCGGCAGCCAGGCTGGGCGGCATCCACAGACGCGCCTCAGTTAGGGTCCGCGGCCCACGGTCGGCGAGGCTGACTGCTCGGCCAGGTCTGCGTTCTGTGCAGTGGGAGCGACGCTGCTGTGTGTGGACGCGGCAATGGCCACGTCAAGTGCTTCGTCCGAAGTAACATCTTAGTCCTGAGGGCTGCTGTTATTACTGCTGCTTGCTAGAGCTCTTCGTGGATCCAACCATAGGCAATCTCTAGGGCCTGACCTAGGAACTTAGCATATAATTAGAGCAAAGCAAAGTTTACCAAAACCAAAACACAAGTAAAGGTCAAACATTCTGGGCCTAGTTTGCCATGTAATTTGGTATAAATGATCTGAATGCATTATTGGACATTTTTGCCAGAATTTTTCCATTATTTAATCTACTTTTATATCATATATGAAACTAATATATGCTCCTTTATGTGTAGAAAGATCATTATTTATGTCCACTGTTAAATAGTTAAATACTTTGTAAGATTTTTTACTATTGCTTATTGTAATGTTGAGCAGAAGACCGTTTGATCACATTGTGTGGGCAACAAGGAACGGCTGTGCCCTCCTTTGAAAGGAGCACTGCAGCGCTGCTAAGGATCGATTCAGAGGCTGAATTCCAGTCGTAAGATGTGGTTTACCGTGTGACTCGAAACCAGGGATCTGGTTTAACGGTCAAGCAGGTGGTGGCATTTAAATTGTTGTATGACCTGTGAGCTTCCCTGAAATTTGGAAGTGGCTGATTGACAGCAGCCAGCAGTGCGCTATCGTGATCCCAGCGTGCCGTGTCCCGGTGGCAGCGTGCCCCGTTGTCACACTGACAGTCGAGCACAAGCTAGTTTATGCACAGAAACCTCAGTTTCTCACTGTTTCCCCTCAGGCAACGTGACCCTCAGAGTCACACAAACCACGGTTGGTTCCTGGCCTGGCCATGTGACTGGAGCAGCAGCCACTTTGTCTGAACCTCAGCTGTCCACCCAGAAAACAGAGGTTTTCATACCCGTTACTAAGGGCGCCTTGGGGATGTGTGTGAAGGCCGCAGAGCACATGCGTATTGCTACTGACATCAGTTGCTTTGTTATGTGGTTCATAGTTATTCTATCAAAATAATTCCCAGCATTTTGCCAAGTTCTTTCTTTTTGGCTACCTAAAATAAACCTGAGGGTTTTTTTTTTGTTGTTCTAAACCATATATAGGAGCTGGCAGAAGTAAGGCCTGCTTGAATGTGGTCGGCAGGATAATAACATGGGTGTAATAATTTATAGTTTTAATTTGAACATTTCACCTAAAATGTCATAGGGTGTCCTTGAGTGTGACATTGTTATGTTACAGAGTTACATGCTTGTGATTTTGTAATGAGAAGGGGCGTCATTTGTACTGGAGGCTGTGTGTCATACTCTGAAAGGTGATATTGAACGCAGTTTTTCCCAGAGTCCGATGTACACAAAGAATCTTCCATTTCATAACAGGAAATCCAGGCCACACTTTTCATTCCCGTACGTTTCCACCCACATGTGAACTTCAGACCTGCCTTCAAACTCAGAACCATGAACTGTCTTTGCATTTTATTGAAAATATAATTTGCACATTTACAAAGCCAGGTGTATTAATTAGTTGGGTATTACTGTTCATCCTCCCTTTTTTGGCTTATTTCATGCATAATGCCTATGCTTTATTACATTTGGGTATATTTGCTCAATTCAATGTTTGGTTTTTTAATGGGACACTATAAAAAAATCAAATGAGTATGACAGATTGAGACTATTAACTTAAATTATAGCAGGGGAAGGTTTTATCTCCAAATTCTAATGTGAAGCATTAGACAGGAGCGATTTTATTATCTGAGGCACTTGCAGTCTCAAGTTCACTGTACTTTAGGCAATTTAACATTGATTTCCTGTTGATTAGTACTTAGAAGTCCATTTTGTGACCTCCATTTAAATGAGTTAGTCTTTGTGAAGTCCTGCGAGTGTCGGAGTTAGGGACATGAAGTCCCTGCAGCCAAGGACTCTGTGACTCCTGATTTGCATTTTTGCACAAAGGGCAAAATTGCAAACCTGTCAGACAAAACAGCTTGGTACTGCAGAGGAAATACTGTTCGGAAGTGTCTTGCCTTTATGAACAAAAGCATGCTTTTAGGAATAAACAGTTAATATGAAATAACCATGTGCAAGTGCTACTTTTTCCCCAAGTGGATCCTTTTATATAGATGGTCCAACTTTAAAAATATTTCAAATAATACATCAAGGTCTGTTTACAGTATGAGCTCAGCGACCCCCACCGCAGCCTGTACTGTGTGTTGCCCCCTTTAAGAGAGAAGCAGCACAGGGCAGGCATGTGGTGGGGCTGCTTGGGGCTCACACGCAGCCCTTGGCCCAGGACCACAGTCGAGAGCCCATCAGGGTCAGCAGACGCCGGGGGGGGACACCCCCACTGGGACTGGGTGGCCCTTCATTATGCACCTGGCTCCTTCCGAGTCGTGCACATCTTGTCTTCCTTTGGAAGTTGGACGGGAGCCTGGCCAGATCTGTCAGTTTCCCATTTGAATGTATACAACTTGTTTTAAAAACCCTTTCATTATTGGTATGCTTTTCTTCTCCTTTTTTGCAGGCAGGTAACTTGCAGACTCACTTACGTCGGCATTCTGGGGAAAAACCATACATCTGCGAAGTCTGTGGCAAGAGGTCAGTGCTGGGCCTGTCCTTGGCCCGTGGGGAGCACCTTGCGGTCCAGTCTCTTTGGAAAGCAGTGCTTGTCCACGAGCCTCCTGGGGGCTGCCTGTGCCACACGGGGACACAGGCCCAGTCCCCCCTCTGCAGGCCTGCAGGCGACCCATGAGAGTAACAGAAACATGTTAATTCGAAGAAAGAAAATCTAGGACAGAAGTCTTAGGAAATGGGATTTTACATGAAACAGAATGATTTTGTACTAAAATTTCCATTTTTTCTAACAATGGCTGTGAACATAGATGCATGCCCCATGCAAGGTGAGTGTCCGGCACGGAACGTGAGACTTACAGCCTGAGTACCCAGGACAGGGTGACAGGAAGGGCCCCACGTGGGCCCCTCAGGGCTGGGAGCCAGCAGCAGGAAGGACGGAAGGAGCTCAGCCCGAGGGTTCCGTGGGGTTCTGACTCGGGAGGTGGGTGTGGATGTGGCGGCAGTCTCGCTCTAGAGATGAAGTGCGGTCTGAGGAGGGTCCCTCCTGCGTGCGCAGGCCTGCCACGCCGCCCGCCCCTCCCTCCCTGGAGTCACCGTCCAGGGTCCCTCCTGCGTGCGCAGGCCTGCCACGCCGCCCGCCCCTCCCTCCCTGGAGTCACCGTCCCAGTCCATGTGCTCCGGTCTCATGGCCATGCCGGGGCCACAGGCGTCAGCCAGCACTGTCCCAGGCATGCGGCACTGTCATCACTCACTGAGCCATTCGTTCACTCAGCTTCTGTTAGTTGCCTGCCGCTGTGTGCGAGTGCCGTGTGGGGACATGAAAATAAACAGCACGAGTTCTCCACCTCTGACAAGCTCCTGCGAGAGTCTGGGAGGGAGAGACACTGTGGGGGCCGAGGCCAAGGGCTCAGTTGCAGGATGCTGCACACCCTGCGCGGGTACCAGGTGTGGGGGCTGCTGGGGTCCCGGGAATGCAGTTGTCTCTGCGGTTGGTGGAAAGCAGGTCAGGGCTGCCCAGCCTCCTGAACCTCCCTTTCCGCCAAACACTGCACACCATTCGTCTGTCGGGTGAGGGGAAAGGAGGGAGCCTAGCTTTCCATACCTGAGGGATCACTGCGAGCCAGGTGGGTGGCCATCCCTGAGGAAGAAAGATTGATGCAACTAGGTAGAAAAAGTGTTAGCAGCACTTTCCACTTTCCTTTAAAAAGAAGAAAACGGTAAAGTCTTTCTAATGCACAGTTTGGGTGAAATCAGGTGGTTCCTGCCTGCGTTCCGAGGGACGGCTGGGCAGCCTGCCTCCCTGCACCGGCCCATGGTCAGGAGGACATGCAGCAGCGAGGAGCGGCTCTGACCGCGTCGCCTCATTGCGTTGCAGGTTTGCAGCCTCCGGGGACGTACAGCGGCACATCGTCATCCACTCGGGGGAGAAGCCGCACCTGTGCGACGTCTGTGGCCGAGGTATGGCTGTGCGTGGTCCGTTTGTGTGTACGTGTGAAGATCACTGATTGAAGCCCCCTCAGCCCCTCAGCTGACAACTGTGCTGGCCTCCCCAGGGTTCAGCAATTTCAGCAATCTGAAGGAGCACAAGAAGACACACACGGCCGAGAAGGTATTCACCTGCGACGAGTGCGGGAAGTCATTCAACATGCAGAGGAAGCTGGTGAAACACCGGGTCCGGCACACCGGGGAGCGGCCGTACAGCTGTGCGGCCTGCGGTGGGTGTCTGCTGGCCACGGCCCAGGCGGGGCTCAGCCTCCCCATTCTGGGCTGTGCCGGTGTCTCAGGTCCGCTGTCCCTTTCTCTCGGGTACAATGGCGGCCCTGCTGTTTCTTTAGCATCTCATGTGGTCTTCCTCTCTCACTCCTGTGTTCATGTATCAGATATACACTGAGTGTCTCAGGTGTCCAGAACTCTGCTAAGATGTTCCAGGTCCCGAGTGACGGAGACAGAGCCCCAGGGCCGCTCTCCTGGTCCGGGCCAGGAGTGTGGACAATGGCGAGTGTCAGAGAGTGTGGTGTGCAGCAGCAGGCGCCTGAGTGCAGCACCCAGAGAGCAGGGCAGGGGGCAGCCAGCTCGTCTGTCCTTTGCAGAATCAGAGCTCACACCGGGGTAAAGAGGGAGGAAGTCTTGGGATTGAGTGTTACAAGGCGAAGGTCATTCCCAGGGGCATTTGGCAGATCAGTGGAGTCACCGAGGGAGGAGAGGGAAAGCTGACAGCCCTCCGTGTCCAGGTTCCTGATTGTACGGACCACGGCACCTGTGATCGCAGCAGGTCTCAGCCTCTGAAGAACTGGGCGTGTGTGTGTTGACACACCTGTGACATACCTGTGACAAGAAGTACTTCAGTGTGAAGGGAACAAATGGGGGGGGACACTCTGAGGCCAGCTGTGGGAAACCTGGAATCGGGGGCCTGTTCAGAGTGGCTCATTCCAGTTGTCATCGGGATCTGAAGCAGGACAGGACCTGGGTGTAATCGGAGAACGACTGTGTTTCTGCCCCCTCTTTAGTTATGCGCAGGTCTTCTGGGCACAGACTCAGGCAGCTCCATGGCTGTGCTGATCACTCTTAAAAAGCAGAACTGTGTCACTGTCCGTCACGAATGCGGTCTCTAATTGCTGCCGCACAGTGTCAGTCCCACATCATCATTACCGCCATCCACCTGATTGCAGGTTACATTTTCTCTTCGCTCCCCAGCAGGGACCTGCTGCTGGCCGAGGCCCCTGCAGGAGGGAGCAAAGCAGGACCTTCTCTTCCCACCCACTGTCTGGCTCCACCCCTTTCCCACCTCCTGTGAGCTGTGGGGAGCGGGTGGGTGGGGGGAGAAAGGGAGCAAGGGTGTTCTCACGTGGCAGCTCCAAGTGGCCAGGCACAGCTTTACTGAAGTGGAAATCCGTGCCATGAAATCCGCTCATGTAAAGTGAGCCATTCAGAGGGTTCATGCTCGTCACAGAGCTGTACAGCCTTCACCACAGATTGCAAAACATTCTGTCGCCCCAGAGAAACTCCACACCCACTGGCATCCCTCCCCATTCTCATCCCCAGCCCTAGCTGGCCGACGGCCTCGCTCTGTCTCTGGGGATTTGCCTACTCCAGACGTTTCATGGAAACAGAATCACACACTGCGTGGTGTTTTGTAGCTGACTTCCTTAGCAAATCTACAGTGAACACTCATGTACGAGTTTATGTGTGGGTGTGTTTTCACTTCCTTCAGTTCAAAAGACAGGTTCCATTTTAAGATGGCTTCACATTCTGGGCTTTGCATGTTTATAGCCTTTCTCTCCTCCCCCCCCCCCCCCCCCCCCCCCCCCCCCCCGCCCCCGGCATCTCATGTCCCTTCCGCTCTCTTTCTCCCCAGCGTCCACTGCACTGTCCAGGATGCAGACATCTGTTTTCCTCCAGCCCGCGGTGTGGCAGCAGTTTCGTCTGAGACCCTCTCTGCTGGGGTCTCAGCAGCCCCTCTGGCCGGTCCACTTAATGCTGAATGTAGAGGGGCTCCAGGTCAGCTCTCCGGCCACCATGTCCCTTGTCCTGGTGGAAACACTCCCAGTCTGTGCTCCAGAGGACTGCAGGCCCCAAAGGCTGTCCTGTTTAGATAGCCCACCATACTGACTGGGGCTGGAGAGCTGAGGGTTCAGATCAGTAACGTACAGTAAGGGAGCAGTGAAGAGTGTGTGCGCGCGTGCATGTGCACAAACGGTGCTGTTCTTACTGCTTTGTAAATGCATTGTGACTTCCGTAAGGTTATTGATGGGTTTTTCCCCTCTGCTCCCCTTACCTCTCTTAATTGTGGAAATGTCTCCCGCCTCCGTCACATCCACAGGGAAAGGGAATAGAGCCAGGAGAAATATGTGTAAAGTTATGTTCACAGCTGAATATGCAAATACCTTTAGAAAAGCTGTTTCTACGTTGTAGATTGGCTGTGCTGGATTTACAAAAATGTAAATGGAACTGACCAGATTTCCCAGCACCCAGAGCCAGCAGGGGCGGGCAGCCCGGCTTACCCAGCAAGGTGCTCCTGTGCAAGGAGACAGAATCCCATGGAGACGCCCCAAACCGAGAGGCTGCGGGTGGTGTGGGGACCAGAGTGAGCAGGTGGTGGCAGGCCTGAATCTGCCCCATCAATGCAAGCTCTTCCGTGTTCCAGAAGGGGTCAGGGTCCTCTCAACACTCACTTCTGAAAAGAACCCTCTTCCTTTGTCCAGGGAAGTGTTTCGGGGGGTCCGGGGACCTCCGCAGACACGTCCGCACTCACACTGGGGAGAAGCCGTACACATGTGAGATCTGCGACAAGTGCTTCACCCGCTCAGCCGTGCTGCGGCGGCACCGGCGGATGCACTGCCGGCCTGATGACGAGGGCCCGGATGCCCTACAGGAGCTCGCTCATGCCTTCGAGACCTCTGACCTCGACAAGGCCCAGCTCTCTGACTCGTTTTCCCAAGACGTGTCTGTGCCCGTGGTGCCCACGTCTGCTAAGCTTCCCAGCCACCCGGTGGAAGAGTCAGTGACGGAGTTGGAAGGCCACCCTGCCAGCTCCTACTGTAAGTTCCGGTCCTCGACTCAGCCTCACGGAGTCAGCGACCAGGAGAAGCTCAGTTTGGATCCTGGCAAACTCGCCAAGGCCCCGGGGCAGCATGCGCAGCATCAGGCCTTCGCTTACTCAGCCACAGACGCCTCCACCAGTGATGGGCCTCTGCCAGCCGATGGCATGGCCACAATCCGCTCCTCTCTGGCCACTTTGGACAATCACTGCGGCGACCCCCTGGGCGGCTGGGTGTCGGCCACGGCCTATAGGAACTCGGAAGGCCAGTTTTTCTCCAGCATGACTCTGTGGGGGCTGGCAATGAAGACACTGCAGAATGAAAATGAGCTGGACCAGTGATGCCAGTGCTGGCACTCCTCAGCATCAGGGGCTCTTTCTGAGTCCAGCAGGACAGCCTCCAGGAGAGAGCCTTCCCCACAGCGCTCCGTCTAATCAGCCCAGGCACGGCGGGGCCATTTCCTTCCTGATGTGGCTGTAGCTGGAACCCTTGTGAGCTCAGGGCTTGGGAGGGAAGGCCGAGAGCTCACGGAGAAGCGGACTGCTGCGTGGGAGTGGGTGCCGTGGGAGCAGGCACCGTGGGAGCCAGAGGCTGGACAAGCCACTCTGACTGTGGCCAGCTGACAGAGTGTAGATGGTGCCAACTACTGTGCAGTGTGGTCATGCTGAAGGGGAAAAATATATAATAGCACAAATATTTCTGCATTTCTACATGATTGAAATTTGTTGCATTTTATATTTTTATTTACACAGATTTTATTTGTATATGAAACTCATACTATAATTTAATTTGAATAAATGAAACTTGCCTTCCTACACAGTGTGTTTCCTCCAGCATTTTTACTACCCTCAAGGCCATAGCAGTGGGAAACAAAGGGCTCGCCCTTCCGGGAGAGGTGTGGGTTCCGTGTGGCCACCCTGAGACAGCGGGCTTACGGAACCAGCGGAACAGGGCCTGGGGCCCAGCTCCCGCTTGCAGGGTAGGCCGTGGGCCGGCTGCTCAGCCTCAGGCTCTTTTCTGGGATTTCTCTCTCGTCTAGTCTGAGATAAATGTCTCTGCATTTCTCCAAGGCTCCCATGCCCCTGTCACCCTCTGCACACCACCTGCCTGGGGTCCTCTTACCTTGGGGCTCCCTAGGCACGCCTCCCCTTCCCAGCACACTCCCTGGCCTGTGTGAGAAATGCGTCCTGTCCACAGGGCTGTTGCTACAAGATCAAAGTGAGATCAAGCATATGACGATGCGGTTCCCTGTGTGGCACATGAGTTGCTCACCTGTAAAACTACACAGAGGGCCAGCACATTAGAAAACACCCCCTAACTACCATCATTATCAGCTCTAACTCACAGTTATCAAAGCGGGACAACCAAAGAGAGAAACTCTGGTGGGTGGGGATTTCCAAGGAAAGGCAGTGTGGTTGGCAGGTGAGAGCACCAAGGTTCAATCACTGCTCTTCCCAACCATGTACTGCCCTCAGCCCTGCAAGGCGGGTGCAGCGTGACACAGGTGCCCAAGGTCACGTGGGTGTGGTGACCTGCACAAAAAACATGCAGCTAGTAAGAGTGAGAGCCAAGGTCCCTGGGCATGAACTTAATGCACAGTGGTTGCACGTGAACAGTAATCTCCCTCCTTCCTCCCACTTGGCCCCTTTCCCGCCTCTCGCTGCCTTCTGCATGCCGGGTGCTGGATTTGCCCCAGACTCAAAAATACTACCTGCCCAGACTCCTGGAATAGATCTGCTTGACATGGACAGTAGTTTGTTCTTGTAGAATAAAACTTTAGGAAAATAATCTAAACCAAGGTTCTTTTAATTCCTATTTCCTATCTCTTCCCTTTCTCCCCTTACTACCCCGCCCCAAAGCCTTAACCTAAATAAAGAAAAATTTAGAAGGGGTGAGAAGGCTTGGAGGCGGGTGGACGTGGGCTGGGACAGCAAGCCACCGAGCGTCGCGGTGCGTGCTCTCTCAGACCCTTCAGCACCCAGGGAGGTGCTGCCCTGTGTACATATCGGTATTTCCAGACGGTTTCCTCTGCAATTGGATACAGGTAAGTTCACCGCTTCAACATTTTTCAGTCAGCTCGAACCATACATACTTTGCCTTTTCACAAAGCAAATTGTCATAAACATACTCCCTTGTCAAAAAAAAAAAAATGTGTTGACATCGATGCTGCCTGCATTCCCATCACTCCCTTCTGCTGGAGGGTGTTTGTGAAGGGCCCAGCACTTCTGGGCAGGTCGCAGCACTCCACAAAAATGCGCTCTTTTCCTTGCTTGATTTTGCAAGGAAGACTATGGGCCCTCGGGCTGTTTTGTGTCGGGTTTCCTTCCAACCGCCAGATGGCGGTATAGCCCCTCAGTAAATTACAAGGCGCATTCGCCCACCTGAGCCCCCCTCAAGTTCCCCAGGAAGCCTGCTGCTCTTTTCCCATTCTGGAGGAATATATCGTAAGAAGGGAAGTCACTGTTGATTTATTTTTCATCCGTGTTGAGTGCTGACAATATCCCAGCCTCCAGGGTTCATGCAGGAGGTGTCCTGGCGGGGAAGGGGGATGGGGACACAGCCCAGGCCCCTGCCCTCACTGCATTAAAAGGAGGCTCCACTCACAGCTTCATGAACTAGACACCGTTCCCGCGGTTTTCCGCGTCTCCTCTGTACAAAGGGGCTTAGAAAATAGCTACGTCGTGGGGATCCTTGAAAACGTGATGCTAAGTGAAAGAGGCCAGACAGAAGGTCACCTGTTGTACGATTCTGTTTATAGGAAGTGTCCACAGCACTTCCATAGTGAGAGAAAGCAGATTAGTGATTGCCAGGGGCTGGGACCGGGGAGGGGTGGGGGGATGGGCAGTGACTGCTAACGGATTTAGGGTTTCCACCCAGAGGAAAAGTGTACCTGCTAAGGCCTGAATTCATGAGTCCAGAGGCTGTTGTGCACTGGGGAGC
>PVKU01009238.1:0-48777 GCA_004027475.1 Anoura caudifer
GCAAATATTGGTAAAGGTGGAGAGAGAATAAGGATATAAGAAAGTGAAAAAATGGGGGATGACTCGTGGTTAGAAAAATGGTTTTGAGATACTTGAGGGAGTAGAAATAGTAACAGTAAGGAATACAAAGAAGGTTCAGAAAGGGAAAAAATGAAATAAAAAAATAAGAAGAGGAAGGAAGGAGGCAAAATGAAGAGAAAAGAAGATAAAATATGAGATTTGAAATAAAACTAAAATTAAAAAATAGTGAAATAATAGGAACAAACTTGAAGAAAAAGAAAAAAAATGTTAAAAAGCCATGACAGAGAAAAAATGCAAATAATAAAGAAAACTGAGGTAAATTTTATTTCAACAGAGTCTAGTGTTTGTCACTGCCTTATCACTGTGGATCTGACCCTGGCAATGTCAGATGGTGTCTATACCTAGGCAGCCTAAGCAAGGTTAAAGTGATCTATAGGCTATGGTTATCTCCTTAAGTCTTGGCTGGTCTTTCATTTACTGCCCTGCCAGCTTTCCATCAGCACAAGGCCCAGGGGTGGTTTATCTAATGTTCAAGAGCACCCAAGTAGCACCTCCACCTGCACCCAGAGGGGGCCTCTTGTGATATCGAGAGAGTGCAATCCCTGCTTCATCCCCAGGAGGCCCTGTTCGGTCTTCGGAGAAGATGGTGGGACAGCTTTTCCACCGCGCCAACACATCTTGGTCTTTTTCACATTATTTACAGTAATGTATAGTTTCTGATGAATTAGCTGTCCATTTCCTGTGAGGGGCCGATCTGTGTAAATGGGTCAGCTCTTTCTTGCTTGGCTCTGATGGAAAGTCTGTATAAGAGCTGCAGCTGTGCAGAGTCCGGAGTACCCCTTGTGCCTGTCTTTAATCTCTCTGTTCTGCTGGTTTCAGTGGATTAGGACCCAAGGAAAAATTGTAGCTTGTAGTGTCTAATAGATGTTCAGAAAGTGCCCTTTCAGAGGTTCTCCTTCTTTCCCTTGTGGATATGCACCAAGCAAGGTGCTTCTCAGCCTGGCCTCAGTGATCTATAGAGCCAGCAATCCTTCAGTTGTGGGTTGGGAATGCCTGCCTGCAAAGGGTCTGCTTGGCTACAATGAATCCTAGGTGCACAGGCTCTTGACTGTCCAGTCCCAAACCTACCATTCTCACAGAAGATTCAGACCTGAACTTTCTGCTCTGTGTGGCCTCCTGCTCACCAGCTTAGTCAGGATCCACAGTTTCTTCATCATGCCATTTTCTGCTATTCCTAAACAGTTGGACTCAGTGGGAATAAACTGCACTTTCACTCTGGTTTCCTTGATAGCAGAGCTGCTGCATGCACAAGCAGAGGGTCCCTGTCCAGCCATGTCTCAACTCCCCTTTTAAAAAGTCCCAATGTGATATTCGCACTGCAGTCCCAAGGGATTAGCTGGCTCTCTGCACACTCCATCTAACCAAAAAGAACAAGTCACTTTTGGTCAGAGCTATCCACAACTTGCCAGTGCCTCTGACAGTTTTAATAGATAGTTTCTCTCTGGAAGCCTCCTGGTTAACCCTGCAACTATGAGCATGCTGCTCACTGTGTGTGTAACCTAAGTCCTAGACTTGTATATCTCCTTCTAACTCTCCCCCAATTAAGGTTGGGTTTCCCTGTTCAGGATTAGGGTGCCCACTTTGGGAGGGGAGTGAACCAGTAAGTTGCATTTTATGTCTGATATCTCTTCTCCTTCAGGCTCCTTTCACAGGGTGTTTCCCCCTCAACTTATAAAATATCTTACTGAATAGACCAAAGTATCCTGTGCACTCCTCAGCTGCAAAAATTCAGTCAGCTCAGATTTTGTTGATTGTCCAGGTCAGTTGTCAGAAGATCAGATGAAAAATCCATGCTGGGGTACAAGCAAGTGAACTCAGCCCCCACCTACCCAGCTGCCATTTTCTCTCCTGAAAACCCCTTAAAATTTTATAGCCAGTCCTACTCTATTAAATCAGTCCCATTTTAGCAAAGATGTCACTGAGTCTTCCCTAAATGGTCTCTCTTTATGACAAATAATCAGGCTAATTTTCTAAACACTACTACAGCATATAGTAAATGGCCTCCCAGTAAAGACTTATTATCAGAAAAAGTTTAAACTTAGCATCACATAGAATTTCTCAGTATTTTTATGTTATGAGAATTTTTCCAGTATTTTAAATATACAAGAAAATACAACTTCAATGTAATAATTAAGAGTAAAGTTCGGGAAATTGATAACCTGGGTTCATATTTCAGTCCATAATTTATTAGTTATATGTCAAGCTACTTCAGCATTTAATATGTTGGACTGTTAATATCAAAACAGTGTAGTTATCATAATAGAGCCTATTTCATAAATTTAAGTATTTAAATGTAACATAAAAATGCATTTTAAAGTCACTAAATCATTTTCTTTATTTATTCATTAATTTGTTTGTTTATTGGGTTGGCTAAATATTTGGTTAGTTTTTATTTCTGTATGATGTCTCGAATAGTACTTAGTTGTCTTAAACTTCATTCAAGACAATTTTGTTAGATCTTATTTTGACAGCAGTCATCAGTGTGCACTTTGAAAATAACATCAAAATTGGTGAATTTTTGTGCAGTCATTTTAACATTGAAGATGGAAGAAAATAAATAACATGTTCGGTTAGTATGCTTTATTATTTAAAGAAAGGTAAAAACACCACTAAAATGCAAAAAAAGATTTGTGTAGTGAATGAAAAGGTGCTGTGACTTATTAAATGTGTCAAAAGTGGCCCGTGAAGTTACTTGGTACTCTGGATATTTTGTCCAAATGTGTCTTTGCTGTGGGGCTGTCTTATGCATTGGAAGATGTTTAGCAGCACCCCTGGCCTCTACCCACTAGAAGCCAAAAGTGGGAGATACTTGATGTACTCAAAACATCCAAATCAATAAAGTTATGTATGAAAATAAAATGTCTTTTATGGGAAAAAAGTAAACAAATTTTTTGGCCAACCTAATAGCTTGTGGAATGTTTGTTTACAAAAAAAGTTTTATTGGAGAACAACAAAGTCCATTCAATTTGTATTGTCTAGGTCTATTTTCATACTACAACAGGGTTAATTAGTTGCAATAGAGACTATGTGGCCTGTTAGTGCTAAAATATTTATTACCTAAAAGTGTGCCAATACCTGATACAGACTAAGATAATGAAAAACACAAATTGTCAAAATTAAGAATGAAAAGGGTAATATAATTACCAACACTTCAGAATATCAAAAAGTGGAAAAATACTATGGCATCAAATTAGACAACTTAGATAACATTGATGAATCTTAGCAAAACAAAAAAAAAAAATACCAAAACTGAATGATTAGAAAAAATAGAATAAAAGCATAAGTAGAAAATAAACAAATTGAACTGATTTCTATGAATATATCTCCAAAGAGAAGCCTAGATTCAGATTGCATCAGTGCCAAGTATTTAATAAACAAAATTGCATCTCCCAACTATTTAAAAAACAACAACAAAAAAAATAATTCACATTTACATTTAACAGGATATAGAAACACTTCTCAACTTATTCTATGAGTCTAGTATTATCCTGATACCAAAACCAGATAAAGACATCACAGCAAATGGAGACTATATTCTACTAACCCCTATGTATATAAATGCAAAATTCTTTAACAAAATGTACCAAAGTGAATTTAACCAACACATAGAAAGGATTACACACTATAGTCAGGAAGAAGAGTTTATCCTAGGAATACAAAGTTGGTTTAACAATTAAAAATCAATGAATAGAATACATAAAGTTAGTGTAAGAAAAGATCAGAAAAAAGCATGACTATATCAATCGATGGATAAAAATTGGCAATTGTTTAATGAAATTTATTAAAAAGCATTAGCATACTAGTAATACAAGGGAATTTGTTTACTTGCTATGGACCCACAGCTAACATTCTTTTTTAAAAAATTTATTTTAATTGTTGCTCTTATACAGTTTTCTCTTTTACTCCCATCCCAGTCCACCACCCCAACCCTTCCCACCGCCCTCCCATTTCTACTCCCCATAGTTTTTGTCCATGTGTCTTTCATACTTGTTGCCCTAAATCCTTCCCTTTTCCCCCTGATCTTCCCTCCCCTCTCACCTCTAGCGATTGTCAGTCAGTTCTCAATTTCAGTGTCTTTGGTTATATTTTGCTTGTTTGTTTGTTTTGTTGGTTAGGTTCCTGGTAAAGGTGAGATCATATGGTATTTGTCTTTCACTGCGTGGATGATTTCATTTAGCAAGGTGCTCTCCAATTCCATCCATGCTGTTGCAAAGGGTAGGAGCTCCTTCTTTCTTTCTGCTGCATAGAATTCCATTGTGCAAGTATATCATTGTTTTTTGATCCATTCATTTATTGATGGGCACCAGGGTTGCTTCCAACACTTGGCTATGATAAATTGTGCTGCTATGAACATTGGGGTGCATAGGTTCTTTTGGATCGATGTTTCAGGGTTCTTAAGATATAATCCTAGCACTGGGATTGCTGGGTCAAAAGGTAGATCTATTTTTAGTTTTCTTAGAAAACTTCATACTGCTTTCCACAGTGGTTGTAGCAGTCTGCAATCCCACCAACAGTGTACTAGGGTCCCCTTTTCTCCACAACCTCCCCAGCACTTGTTGTTTGTTGCTTTGATTATGATGGCCATTCTGACTGGTGTGAAGTGGTCTCATTGTGGTTTTAATTTGCATCTCTCTGATAGCTAGAGGTATTGAGCATCTTTTCATGTGTCTCTGGATCCTCTGTATGTCCTCCTTGGATAAGTGCCTGTTCAAGTCTTTTGCCCATTTTTTTTTTTTTACTAGGGTTGCTTGTCTTCTTAGAGTGGAGTCATGTAAATTCTTTACATATTTTGGAGATTAAATCCTTGTCTGAGGTATCATTGGCAAATATTTTTTCCCATACAGCTGGTTCTCTTTTTATTTTAATACTGTTTTCTTTAGCTGTGCAGAAGCTTTTTATTTTAATGAGATCCCACTTATTTATTCTTTCCTTTATGTCCCTTGCTTTAGGGGACATATTAGTAAAAATGTTGCTGCGTGAAATATCTCAGATTTTCCTGCTTATGTTCTCTTCTAGGACTTTAATCATGTCACAGCTTATATTTAAATCTTTTATCCACCTTGAATTTATTTCTGTGTATGGTGTAAGTTGGTGCTCAAGTTTCATTTGTTTGCACGTAGCTATCCAGTTCTCCCACCACCACTTGTTGAAGAGGCTACTTTTACTCCATTTTATGTTGCTGCCCCCTTTGTCAAATATTAATTGACCGTAGAGACGTGGGTTTATTTTTGGGCTCCCTGTTCTGTTCCACTGGTCCATGTGCCTGTTTTTGTGCTAGTACCAGGGCATTTTCATTACAGTGATCTTGTAATACAGTTTGGTATCAGGTACTGTGATCCCTCCTACTTTCTTTTTCTTTCTCAAAATTGCTGCAGGGATTCGGGTTTGTTTATGATTCCATACAAATTTTTGAAGTGTTTGTTCTATGTCTGTGAAATATGCCATTGGTAGTTTAATATGTATTGCATTGAATTTGTAAATTGCTTTGGGTCATATGGATATTTTGATGATGTTGTTTCTTCCAATCCATGAACATGGTATATGTTTCCATTTGTTTGTGTCTTCCTTGATGTCTTTCTTCAGTGTTGTGTAGTTTTCTGAATATATGTCTTTTACGTCTTTGGTTAGGTTTATTCCTAGGTATTTTATTTTTTTCTTTTTGCTGTAATGAGTGGGATTTTTTTTCTTGATTTCTGCTTCTGCTGTTTTATTGTTGGTATACAAAAATGCCTTTCATTTCTGGATATTGACTTTGTATCCTGCTGTTTGGCCAAATTCATTTATTAGATTGAGTAGGTTTTGGCCGAGTCTATAGGATTTTCTATGTACACTATCATGTCATCTGCAAACAATGACATTTGTTTCCTCCTTCCCAATTTGGATGCCTTTTATTTCCTTTTCTTGTCTAATCACTATGACTAAGACTTCTAATACTATATTGAATAGAAGTGGTGAAGGTGGACAAACTTGTCTTGTTCCTGATCTTAGTGGAAAAGATTTTAGTTTTTGCCCATTGAGTATTATGTTGGCTGTAGGTCTCTCATATATTTCCTTTATTATGTTGAGGAATGCTCCCTCTATTCCCACTTTGCTGAGTGTTTTTATCATAAATGGCTGGTGTAGCTTATCAAATGCTTTCTTCTGGATCTATTTATATGATCATGTGGTTGTTGTCTTTGCTTTTGTTTATATGATGTATTACATTTACCGATTTGCAAATATTGAACCATCCCTGCATCCCTGAATGAAACTCACTTGGTCATGGTGTATGATCTTTTTAATGTGTTCTTGAATGTGTTTGCCAATATTTTGTTGAGGATTTTTGCATCCATTTTCATCAGCAATATTGGCCTGAAGTTTTCTTTCTTTGTTGTGTCTTTATCTGGTTTGGGGATTAGGATGATGCTAGCTTCATAAAAAGAGTTTGAGAGTCTTCCATCATTTTGGATTTTTTGAAATAATCTGTGAAGGTTAGGGGTTAGCTCTTCCTTAAATGCTTTGTAGAATTCTCCTATGAAACCATCTAGTCCAGGGCTTTTGTGTGTCGGGAGTTTTTTTTACTGCTTCAATTTCATCTGCTGTTATTGGTCTGTTCAGGCTTTCTGCTTCTTCTTCATTGAGGCTTGGGAGATTATATTTTTCTAGAAACTTGTCCATTTCACCTAGGTTTTCAAATTTCTTGGCATACAGTTCTTCATAGTAATTTCTTACAATCCTTTGTATTTTTGTGGTGTCAGTTGTAATCTCTCCTCTTTAATTTCTGACTGTGTTTATTTGGGTCTTCTCTCTTTTTTTCTTGATGATCCTGCTTAAAGACTTGTCAATTTTGTTTATCTTTTCAGAGAACCAGCTCCTGCATTCATTGATCATTAGAATTGTGCTTTTAGTCTCTATGTCATTTAATTCTGCTCTGATATGGGTTATTTCCTTCCTTCTACTTTCTCTGGGCTCTCTTTGTTGTTGTTCCTCCAGTTCTTGTAGGTGTAGAGTTAAATTGTTTGTTTGAAATGTTTTTATTTTTTTTTTAGGTAGGACTGTACCGCTATGAACTTCCCTCTGCAGACTGCCTTTGCTGTGTCCCATAAGTTTTGGTTTGTTGTGAGTTAATTTTCATTTCTCTCCAGAAACTTTTTGATTTCTTCCCTAATTTCATTCTTGACCCACTCAGTGTTTAATAGCATGCTATTCAATCTCCATAATTTTAAGTGTTTTGGGACTTTCCCCTTGGGGCTGTTTTTTAGTTTCAGTCCCTTGTGGTCAGAGAAAATACTTGGTATGATTTCAATTTTCTTGAATTTGTTAAGGCTTGTTTTCTGTCCTATCATGTGGTCTATCTTTGAAAATGTTCCATGTGCATTTGAAAAGCATGTGTGTTTAGATTCTTCGGGATGAAGGACTCTATATATATCAGTTAAGTCCATTTCATATAGAGTGTTGTTCAATGCCACAATATCTTTGTTGATATTTTGTTTAGATCTGTCCATTTTTGACAGTGGGGTGTTAAAATCCCCTATTATAATTGTGTTGCTGTCAATATCTTTCTTGAAGTCCTCTAAGATTTTTTTTTTTTATGTATTTAGGTGCTCCTATGTTTGGTGCATATATATTTGCAATGTTTATGTCTTCCTGCTGAATTCTTCCCTTGAGTATTATGAAGTGACCTTCTGGGTCTCTCTTTATATCCCTTCTTTTTAAAATCTATTTTTGTCAGATATGAGTATTGCTACCCTGGCTTTTTTTCCCTGTCCTTTTCTTGGATAATTTGTTTCCAGCACTTCATTTTGAGTCTGTGTAGGTCTTTTGTCCTGAGGTGGGTCTCTTGTAGCCAGCATATGTGTGGGTCATTCTTTCTTATCCTTTCAGCTATTCTGTGGCTTTTGATTGGAGCATTTAATCCATTTATGTTTGTTATTATTGATATGTACTTATTCATTGCCATTTTTGTACCTGTATTTCTCTCCCTCTCTCTCTCCTTTCCTTCCTGTCCTTAAAGCAGGCCCTTCTGTATCTCTTACAGAGCTGGTTTGGTAGCGGTATATTCTTTTAGACTTCTTTTGGCTGGGATGCTTCTTATTTGGCCTTCTATCTTGATTGAAAGCCTTGCTGGGTAAAATAGTATTGCTTGCAGGTCTCTGGTTCTCATTACTTGGGATATTTCTTGCCATTCTCTTCTGGCTTGGACCATTTCCATGAGAAGTCAGCTCCTAACCTTCTTGGGGCTCCTTAGAATGTTACTTCATGTTTCTCCCTTGCTGCCTTTAAGATTCTCTCTTTGTCTTGGAATTTTGCCATTTTAATTATGATGTGTCTTGAAGTGGGCCTCTTTGGGTTCCTCTTGATTGGGACTCTCTGTGTTCCTGGATTTGTGTGACTTTTTCTCTCATCAAATTAGGGAAGTTTTCCATCATTACTTTTTCAAATAGGTTTTCTATCCCTCGATCTTCTTCTTCTCCCTCTGGTATCCCTATTATATGGATATTATTACATTTCATATTGTCTTTCATTTCTCTTAATCCCTCTTCATTCTTTCTGAGCCTCTTTTCTCTTTCTTGCTCTTTCTGGGTATTTTTTTCTACTTTGTTCTCAAACTTGCTTATCTTATCTGCTTCATGGATTCTGCTTTTCAGTCCTTCCACTGTGTTCTTTAGTTCAGAAACTGTATTCTTCATTTCCTCTTGGCCCTTGTTGATAATTCCTATTTCCTTTTTCATGTTGATATAGTTTGCAGCGAGTTCATTGTAGCTTCCCTATAGTTTCTGGTAGCTCTTTGCCAGCTCTTGGATCATCCTAACAACCATTGCTTTGGATTCAATATCTGATAGTTGAGTTGCCTCCTTTTCATTTAGCATTCTTTCTGGGGCTTCCTCCTTTTCTTTCATTTGGGGATTGTTTCTTTTTCTTCCCATTGTTTGTGAGACTCTTCTTGTCAGCCTCAGCTTCTTAAATTGATCTGTTCTGGCTCCCTGGGCTTATGGTGTGATCTTCTGTGGCAGAATACCTGTGAGATTCAGTGGTATAATCTCATTCAGGTATCCTAGTATTCACAGTTTCCACTATCTCAGCTAGGATCATGGGTGTATGCTCTGGGTCTTCCACAAAGACCCCCCTTCTTGTCGCAGGACCATGGTTGCAGAGAGGCCTCCGATCCCAGTCCCAGGGCTGCCTCCCGTATCACCTGCCCCTGATTGCAGGGCATCCCCCATCACAGGGCTGCTCTGGTTGCAGGGCCTCCCCCATCTCAGGGCCTCCCCCCATAGCAGAGCCTCCCCCAGTCACTGGGCCATCCCTGGTCGCAGGGTCAGCCACGGTTGCAGGGCCACCGTTGTTCGCAGAGCCACACCTGGTCACTTCGGTACTCCCAGTTGCAGAGCTGCCCCTGGTCCTGGTTCCAGTGCCACCTCGGGTTGCAGGGCTGCTCCTGGTAGCAGGACCTCCTCAGGATGCAGGACCTCCTCCAGTCATAGAGCCTCCCCTGGTCGCAGGGCCGCTCCCCCTCCCTGGTCGTGGGGCTTCTTCCGGTCTCTTGGTCACCCCCAGTCATGGGGCCTCCTCTGGTCTCTCGGCTGCCCCTGGTCACAGGGCCACTTATGATCTCTCGGCCGCCTCCAGTCACAGGGCCACCTCTGGTCATGGGGCCTCCTTCCATTACCAGTCTGGATGAATCGCCATTGGACTCCCTCACAATTCGATCCTCCCTCTGTTCTGGTTGGGTTTTCTTTTTTTTTGGTTCTATATTTTTGTAGTCCCTAAACTTGGCTGTGAGAGGAGTCACAGCGTGTCCAGCTACACCTCCATCTTGGCCACCATTTCAGCAATACCTTCTTAATGGAATGGCCTAACATTCTGCTTAATAGTAAACAACTGAATATTTTCTCTTAAGATTAGCAAAACTCTAAGGATGCCTGTTCTTGTTGCTTTCAATCACCATTGTGCTAGACAATCTAGGCAGTGAAATAATGTAGAAGGAAGTAGAAAAGAAAGAAGGGAGGGAGAGAAGGAATGAAGAAAGGACATTAATATGGGAAAGAAAAAATAAAATTACCTTTATTTACAGATGGCATAGTTCTGTACATTTAAGACAATAAGAAATACACAACAGAGAAAAAAAGCTAAAAAAAATTACCATGGTGGCAAGATATAGGATCAATATATGAAAATAAAACAAATTTTATTTCTGTCCACTATCAAATTATAATCAGTTCAAAAATAAAATAAGGAAACAATCCCATTTACAATAGGTTCCAAGAAGAATAATATAGTAAATAATGTTTAAAAAGACTTGTAAACTTAGTACTATAAAACAACTGAGAAAAAGTTAAAATAATTTCTAAGTAAATAAAAATATTTTACATGAATTCATGGTTAGACTAAATATTTCTGAATCAGTAATTTTCTACAAAACAATCTACAATTATAATGATTTCTATATCAAAATTATAACAAGCTATTTTGCAAAAAATCATCAAATGGATCCTAAAATGTTTGAGGCAGTATGTGAACTAGAAGAGCCAAAACATTTTTTTTAATTACAATAAATTTGTAGAAATGACTCTCAATAATTTTAAGACATTAAAAAACACACATCATTTTCATGGTAATGTGGTCTTAGTATAAGTTAGGCAGCCACATCAATGAGAAGAATTGCAAGTCAAAAATTAAACCCTTATATTTACAGTCACTAAACTTTTAAAACAAGAACCAAATACGTGGAGTGGAAAAAGGATACTATTTCTGGAAAATGGAATTGTGACAATTGCATGCCCATGAAGAAACATGCAGTTAGATTTTAATATCACCAAACTAATTCAACATGAATCAGAAACAAATAAAAATATTTTAAAAATCATAGAAGAATGGTATAATGTTCTCACCTTGGGTTTGACAAAGAGCCCTTAATTAAAAATACTAAGAGCATTTTTTATGGAAGAAAAAAAACAAAATGAGCTACATCAAAATGAAAATTGTTGCATTTCAAAAGACCCTATTAAGAATATAGTATTTTTTTTAAATTTTCTATTTGAGTTGTATCTGGAGTATATACACATTTCCAGTTCAGCATGAATTCTATTAAACAATGAACAAAATATTTAAATAGACTTTTCACCACTGTCGACACACAAATGGCTATTGGGTACATGAAATGATGTTCCAAATCTATATTAGAGAAATGTTAATTTAAACTGAATTGAGTTACTACTATATGTCAACTATGATGGCCATAACCAAAGAAGATACACAGCATTCTTAAGGGTTTGGAGGATATGGGGACTTCATTTACTGCAGGTAGGAGTGTAAAATTGTACAGCTATAGTGGAAATCATTTCACAATTTTTCAAAAGGATCTTGTGGGTTAAATTTATTTTTCAGTATAATTTTGTTTTAAGTATTTCATAATATTTTTAAATAAGACAAACTATTTTTAAAATAGGAATAGACTTAATGTGAAACACACTAGATCCACATTAATAAAGTCTTGAAATTCTAATTTGAGGGAAAAGAAAGGAAAGAAAATAAACCATATATATTATCTCCTTACATAACAAAATAATATCATAAAGCCTCCAATTTTCCCTAAATTCATCCATAAATTTAATAAATTGCTATTAAATTAACAACAACATTTTTAAAGTCCATTAACTTTTCTTAATCAATACAAATAAATATAATCTCAGTGTATTAATAGACAAGAAAATTCTGAACAGAGGTGTGAACAGAAATTAGCTTGAACAGATACTAAACTCAGTTATAAATGTATAGCTATAGTAATTAAAAGTAGGATACCAATGCAAAGATAAGTAAAACATCAATGGTAACTTTAGAAATATCCCTATTTAAGCATTGAAATTTAAGGTAAAAAAATCATACTGAAATGTTAGTGCCCCCACAAAACAAGCCTTCACAAATTCAATAAAATGAAACCATATCAAGCATTTCTCAGATCACAATGGATGGAAACTAATCTCAAGAAAACAAAACCTCAGGAAAAAAACTGAAAAGCAGTCAAATATATGTAGACTGAATAGCATGTTATTAAACAATGAATGGATAAACAATGAGATTAAGAAAAAAGTCAAAAAGTTTCTGGAACAAATAAAATGAACAAAAACAACAACCCCAAACCTATAGGACACAGTGAAGGCAGAACTGAGAAGGGACTTCATAGCAATACAGATCTACTAAAAAAAATTTTCAAATAAATGACTTAACCCTACAGCTACAAAAATGAGGAGCAGCAACTAACAAAGCCCATAGAGAGTAGAAAAAAGAAAATAATCAAGATACAACACTGATCAAGAAAAAAGAGAGATGACTCAAATAAATAAAATCAGAAACAAAAGAGGAGAAATTACAACCAATACCACAAATATACACGGGAACATAAGAAATTGCTATGAATAACAACATACCAAGAATGTTGATAACCTGGGCAAAATGGACAAATTTCTAGAATTGCATAATCCTCCAAAACTGAGTCAACAATAAAAAAGGCTGAATAGACCAATATCAGCTAGTGAAATTGAAGAACAATTCAAATATCTCCTGGCACACAAAAGCCCTGGACAAGATGAACTCACAAAATTTTACAAAACATTTAGAGAAGAGCTAACTCTGACTCTTCTCAAACTAGTCCAAAAAATCCAAAAAGAAGGGAGACTCACAAACTCTTTTTATGAAACCAGTGTTATCCTAATTTCACAACCATATAATTACAAGACAAAGAAAGACAACTACAGGCCAATATCACTGGCAAACATAGACACTAAAATCCTCAAAAAATATTGGCAAACTAAATCCAGCAATACATTAAAAAATCATACAAGGATACAAGGAGGGTATACTATATACAAATCAATAAATGTAATATATCACATAAACAATATGAGAGACTAAAATGAAATTATCATATCAATAAATGTTGAAAAAGCCTTTGATAAAGTCCAGCTCCCATTCATGATAAAAATCCTCAGCAAAGTGGGTACAGAGGGAGCATATCTCAACATAACAAAGGCTGTATATGAAAAACCTACAGCCAACATCCTACTGAATGAGCAAAACTTAAGAGTTTCCCCCCTAAGATCAGGCACAAGAAAAGGGTGACCACTTTCACCACTTTTATTAAACATAGTATTGGAAGTTCTAGTCATAGAAGTCAGGCAAGAAAAAGAAATAAAAGGTATTCAAATTGGAAAGGAGGTAGTAAAGCTGTCCCTGTTTGCAGATGGCATTATAGTGTACATAAAAAAACCATACAGACTCCACCAAAAATCTATCTGACTTAATAATTGAATTTGGCAAAATAGTGGGATACAAAGACAACATTCAGAAATTGAAGGCATTTTTGTACACCAACAATGAAATACCAGATACAGAAATCGGGGGGGAAATATCATTTGCTATAGAAACAAGGAAAATAAAACACTTAGGAATTGTGGGAGAAGCTCCATCCAGCAGAGCTCTCCCCACCACCATGGATGAGAAATAAGTTGTCCCAGATACAATCTTATTGTTTCATCTGGAAAGGGGGATGTGAATCCCCTCTAGTGAGGAATGCCCCTAGCCCTTCTCCCAAACAGCTTCTACTGGGAATGGCATGTGTAGGTGTATACAGCATACATGCATAGCTCATGAGTAAATGTCAAAAGGCTATAGTCTTACAAAAACAGGTATTATCTATAAATAACAATTGAAGGAACACAGAGATTTGTCATAGGTCAGGATCTATTAGTCATGCTGATGCCAGATGGTCTTTTAAGTTGTGTTTCAAGAGATAAGGAGTTTACTTCTTATGCCTTGAACTTAAAAATCCAGTTTATGTTTACAAGGCTATGCTAAGCAGAGCAAGCTTCAAAGGATAAAATGTGTATTTCAGGCCTGATTCCCATGGGAACCCTCAGTGTTAGAATTGAGTTATGCTTGCCATCTGCATTACCTGGTTTTCCAAGGAGACTTACTAATGCCTTTCAGAGTTTTCTCTCATAGGACTACAGTCTCTGAAACCACACAGAGTCAATCCCCAACAAGAAATAAACATGACCAAGGAGGTAAAAGAATTATACTCAGAAAACTACACAACTCTGAAGAAAGAAATTAAGTAAGACACAAATAAATTGTAGCATACACTGTGCTTATAGACTGGAAGAATTAAAATCATAAAATTTCCATAGTACAAAAACCAATCTGTAGATTCAACAGAATCCCAATCAAAATACCAATAACATATTTATCAGATATAGAACAAACATTTCAAAAATTTGTGTGGAGCCATAAATGACCCTAAATAGCCACAGTAATTCAGAGAAAGAAAAACAAAATAGGGAGGATAACAATACCTGATATCAAACTATATTACAAGACTACTGTAATCAAAACAGACTGATACTAGTATAAGAACAGACACATAGATGATTGGAACAGTATAGATAACCCAGAAACAAACCCATGCCAATATGATCAGTTAATGACAAAGTGAGCAAGAACATAAAATGGAGTAAAAATAGCATCTCCAATAAATGGTACTGGGAGATCTGGACAAGTACATGCAAAAAAAAAAAGAAAAAAGAAAGAAATAAACTAGACCACATAGTTACATCATGCAATACAATAAACTAAAGATGGTAAAAGACTTAAATATAAGTCATGACACCATAAAAATTCTAGAGGAGATTATAGGCAGTATAGCTAAAGAAAACATCAACAAAATGGAAAAGGAACCAACTGTATGGGAAAATATATTTGGCATGATACCTCAGATAGGGGTTTGATTTCCAAAATGTGATAAGAATTCACACAACCCCTCTCCAGGAAGAGAGACAACCCAAATAAAAAAAGAGAGAGAGAAAAGTGTCTATGGCAATACAACCCGGAATGCACCCAATCTCATATAAAAAAAGAAAAGAGAGAAGGACCTGAACAGACACTTCTCCAAGGAGGACATACAGAGGGTCCATAGACACATTAAAAAAAAAAAAAAAAAAACTGTTCAACATCACTAGCTATTAGAGAGGTGCAAATTAAAACCACAATGAAATACCACTTCACACTGGTCAGAATGGCCATCATTAATAAATCAACAAACAACAAGTGCTGGCAAAGTTGTGAAGAAAAGGCAACCCTAGTACACTGTTGATGGAAATGTAGAGTAGTGCAGCCACTGTGGAAAACAGTATGGAATTTCCTGAGAAAACTAAAAAACAGAACTGGAGTGCCTTTTGGTCCAACAATTCCACTGCTTTGACTGTACCCTAAGAATCCTCAATCATCAGTTCAAAAGAACCCATACACTACATAAATTTTTTAAGGATTTTATTTATTTTATCTTTAGAGGGGAAGGGAAGGAGAGTGGGAGAGAAATATTAACGTGTGGTTGCCTCTTGGTGCATTCTCTGCTGGGACCTGGCCTGCAACCCAGGCATGAACCCTGACTGGGAATTGAACCGCAATCCTTTGGTTCGCAGGCTCGCACTCAGTCCACTGAGCTACACCAGCCAGGGCCCACTACATAAATTTTTGAAGTGTTTGTTCTATGTCTGTGAAATATGCCATTGGTACATTAATAGGTATTGCATTGAATCTGTAAGTTGCTTTGAGGAGTATGGACATTTTGATGATGTTAATTCTTCCAATCCATGAACACAGTGTATATTTCTATTTGTTTGTGTCTTCCTTGATTTCATTCTTCAGGGTTGTGTAGTTTTCTGCATACAAGTCTTTTACCTCCTTGGTTAGGTTTATTCCTAGGTATTTTATTTTTGCTATATCAAATGGGATTTTTTTCTTGATTTCTGCTTCTGCTGTTTTATTGTTGGTATACAAAAACGCCTTTGATTTCTGGATATTGGCTTTGTATCTGGCTGTTTGGCCAAATTCATTTATTAGGTTGAGCAGCTTTTTGTATGAGTCTATAGGACTTTCCATGTACACTATCATGTCATCTGCCAACAATGATAGTTCTGTTTCCTCCTTTCCATTTTGGATGCCTTTTATTTCCTTTTCTTGCCTAATCACTGTGGCTAAGACTTGTAATACTATATTGAATAGAAGTGGTGAAAGTGGACAACCTTGTCTTGTTTCTGATCTTAGTGGAAAAGATTTTAGTTTTTACCTGTTGAGTATGATGTTGGCTGTAGGACTCTCATATATGGCCTTTACTATGTTGAGGAATGCTCTCTCTATTCCCACTCTGCTGAGTGTTTTTATCATAAATGAGTGCTGTAGCTTATCAAATGCTTTTTCTGCATCTATTGATATGATGATGTGATTTTGACTTTGCTTGTGTTTGTGATGTATTACATTTACTGATTTGTGAATAATGAACCATCCTTGCATCCCTGAATGAAACCCACTTGGTCATGGTGTATGATCTTTTTAATGTATTGTTGAATGTGGTTTGCCAATATTTTGTTGAGGATTTTAGCATCTATGTTAAATGACCTCAAATAGCTGCAGCAATTTTGAGAAAGAAGAGCAAAGTAGGAGTGATCACAATACCTGTCACCAAAGAGTATTACAAGGCCACTATAATCAAAACAGCCCAGTATTGGCATAAAAACAGGCACATAGACCAGTGGAATAGAACAGAAATACACTGAAGTCTCTACAGTCAAGTAATATTTGACAAAGGGGTGGAGCAACATAAAATGGAGTAAAAATAGCCTCTTCAACAAGTGGTGTTGGGAAAACTGGAAAGCTACATGCAAAAAAAAAAAAAAAAGAAAGAAAGAAAGAAACAAACTCAAGCACCAACTTACACCATACACAGAAATAAATTCAAGGTGGATAAAAGATTTAAATATAAGCTGTGACACCATTAAAGTCCTAGAGGAGAACATACACAGGAAAATCTCAGATATTTCACGCAGCAACATTTTTACTGATATGTCCCCTAAAGCAAGGGACATAAAGGAAAGAATAAACAAATGGGATCTCATCAAAATAAAAAGCTTCAGCATGGCTAAAGTAAAAAGCATTAAAATAAAAAAGCATACCAACTGTATGGGAAAACATATTTGCCAATAAAATCTCAGACAAGGGTATGATTTCCAAAACATATAAAGAAATTACATGACTCCACTCTAAGAAGACAAGCAAGCCAATTGAAAAATGGGCAATAGACTTGAACAGACACTTCTCCAAGGAGGACATACAGAGGATCCAGAGACACATGAAAAGATGCACAATACCTCTAGCTATCAGAGAGATGCAAATTAAAACCACAATGAGATAACACTTCACACCAGTCAGAATGGCCGTCATAAACAAAGCAGCAAATAACAAGTGCTGGAGAGGTTGTGGAGAAAAGGGGACCCTAGTGCACTGTTGGTGGGATTGAAGACTGGTACAACCACTATAGAAAGCAGTATGGAATTTCCTAAGAAAACTAAAAATGGACCTACCTTTTGCCCAGCAATTCCACTGCTAGAATTATATCCTAAGAATCCTGAAACACCAATCCAAAAGAACCTATGCACCCCAATGTTCATAGCAGGACAATTCACAATAGCCAAGTGTTGGAAGCAACCTAGGTGCCCATCAGTAAATGAATGGATCAAGGAACTGTACATTTACACAATGGTATTCTATGCAGCAGAAAGAAAGAAGGAGCTTCTACTTTTTGCAAAAGCATGATGGAACTGGAGAGCATTATGCTAAGTGAAATAAGTCAGGAGGTGAAAGACAAATACCCTATGATCTCACCTTTAACAGAAACCTAACCAACAAAACAAGCAAACAAACATAATATAACCAAAGACACTGAAATTGAGAACAGGCTGACAGTCACCAGAGGGAAGAGGGGAGGGAAATTCAGAAAAAAAGGGGAAGGGTTTAGAGCAACAAGTATAAAAGACACATGGACAAAAACAGGGAGGGTAGGTATGGGAGGTAGGTGGGGAGAGTTGGGGCGGTGGCATGGAATGGGAATAAAAGACAGAAAACCATACAAGAACAACAATTTACAAAAGAATCTATGTACCTCAATGTTTATAGCAGTGTTATTTACAATGGCCAAGTGGTGGAAACAGCCTAAGTCTCATCAGTAAATGAGTGGATCAAAATTCTGTGTTACATTTACAAAATGAAATAATACCCAGTAGAAAGAAAGAAGGAACTCCTACCCTTCACAAGGGCATGGATGGATCTGGAGAGCATTATACTAAGTGAAATAAGCCAGGTGGTGAAAGAAAAATACTGTATGACCTCACCTATTAGTGAAACCTAATCAAGAAAACAAGTGAGCAAAATAGAACTAGAGACTTGGAAATAAAGAACACCTGACAATGACCAGAGGGGAGGGGTGAAGGCTATAACAGGATTAAGGGGAAGGTGCAAGCAAAGGAACAAAAATAGAAAGAAGACTCATTGGCATGGCAATGGGGGTGACTGACTGCGGAATTTGGGAGGGTAATGGGGTAGGAGTGAGCAATGGGGAAATAGACAGGGCAACTCTAAGTGAATAACAATAAATTTAAAAAACTTATAAGTTACCGAACTCTAAAAATAAAGAAAGAAATGTTAGTTCCTCCAAAACTCTTTATTATTATAAATAGTGTAGAAATATTGAGTAGACATCCAGAAAATAAATGTAGACAACAACATTAATTTAAACACTTAAATGTTCAAATTATCACGGAAACCAAAATTATTGAAGTTTTACAATTTTTAATATTAAAAGGATTTTGCATGTTAAAAACATAGTGAAAAGACAGGTTACAAGTTGAGGAAAATCTCTGTAACACATATTATAGGTAAGTAGGTAATATTTCTAATAAATAAACAGTGATATTAGTTATTGGAACATTTTTAATGAACCCCTAAAAAGTGGCAAAAATGTGGACAAACCGCTTAGAGAATGAAATAAAATGGCTTCAAGTGCTGAAAGGATTAACAATTTAACTCAAAATAAGAAGAGTTCAAATTAAAATTATAATAGGATATCAGTTTCACTTAGAGTAGTAAATTTCAAACAAGTTCTTACTACAATTCATAGTTTGATAGAGATTCATACATTCTTTTACTTTTCTGAATGGAGTATAAAATGGTATCTCTCTGTTTGGGCAATTTAGCAACTTTCATCAAGGTTTATAAAGCACATAAACTTTGGCATAGCACTTTGATTTCTGTGAACATGTCCTGTAGATATATACAAAATGACAAATGTACAGGTTGCCTATTGAGTGTGTGCATATTAGCAAAAGATGAAAAAAGGTGTAAATATTTATCAGTAGATCACTGCTGAAAGAGTGTATTGTACATATATGTAACTGAATGACATGCTACCATGGAAAAGAATAAGAGATTTATGATTCTTACTGATATGTAAGAATCTTCAAGGTATACAATACAGACTAATAATAAAATACAAGATAGAACAATTTGTATGACATGCTGCATTGGTTTAAATACACTTCATATCCTATGCATGGAATATCACTGGATGGACACAGGAAACCAACAGCAGGGTTTCCTTGGTGTGGCAGGGTGCTGGTGAAGGACTATATAATGACACATAATTTTCATTATATGCCTATTTGAATAGTACCAATTTTATAATATGCTCATGCCTTAATCACTCAAGAAATTAACAATATGCAGAATGGATTCCAGAATCAGATTCTTAGTCTCTTGTTTTTTTATTATAGGCAATAGACTAAGAACAAAGTTAAGAGTTGCCAAATTTGTCCATATTGCAAAGAAAAGTGATAGACCACTGATGAAGGAGTCACATTAATTTTATGACTATTTACTAAAGTTGTTACTACTTATTTGTACTATATTTGCAAAGGGTTTTCCAATTTTTCATTTGTATGACTTCATATTTTCTGGAAGCCTGGTGGATATTAGGTGCTAGGTTTTCCCCAGAGTTGTTGTTATATTGTGGTTCCTCAACTCGCACATCCCCTCTTGAGGAAAGGAGAACTGATATCCCATTATCCAGATAAATATGTGGAGAGTTTCAAGAAGAACCTCACAGAGCATCAGCTTTGCCCTTGGAGTTTTGAAGTGTGAAGTGATGCCATACAGATCCCTGAAAAAGCATTTGAAGAGGGCCAATAGAGAGCAAGCAGCACTTTTTAACTACAGCAAAAGTAAATGCTGCACAATAAGATCATTTCGGATCCACGAGATGGATACTTGACTGGGTCATTTTGCAAAGAGTTAACCTCAGAAGAAACAGTCTGCATGAGAGCTTTGTGGGTATATTAACAGCCATCAGAGAAGAGGTAAAGAAGACACAATCTTCAGGGAGCTCCAGAAGCCAAAAAGCAAATAATGTACATCCGGAAGCAAGTCTGCATAGAAGAATATATATGTTCCAATTGTACTGCCAGGAGCCAACCAGGAAACAGATCAAAAAGGAATTGAGGATCCTGAGAATCTATGCAGGTGATAGTAAAGAACTCAGAGAGTTAACAATCTATTCACACTGCAAAGAACAGCGGGAAAAAGCAGGGATATTGAGCCCAAGAACTTGGTCACCAGGCATACCCTGTAACCTTGTGACCCTATTAAATGGGAGATGGGGCACAGAAGAAATGTCACCCGAGACAAGAAAGAAAAAAAAGGAAAATAAATAGTATGATTCCTCCCTTTTTGTCGGTGTCAGTCTTATTTCAGGGACTTCCATTGGTTAAGCCTTTTCAAAGTCAAACCTTTTAGAGTATAGGAGAGGGTTTAGGAATGTGTCTGAGACAAAGGTGCTCAAAATAACTATAGCAATTTTATGAGACCTTCCCTGTTCTTATCTTCTCTGTGGTGCATTGTACAGAAGGGAAAAAGAAAAATATAAGGTAGGAAACAAAAGAAACAAGCTATTCTCATCCTCTTCTTTCTCATTCCCCCAAGATCCCTCACAAACATATGAAGTCTGTCTGAAAAAAGTCCAGCCATTATTAATAAAATGAGAACAATTTCCACGTAATCAATGTAACTTGGCAGCCAAGGAGAGTGGACTGGAATGAACATGTGTGAACAATAACAACTTCACTGTATTAGTCAGTGGAGGCAATAGATGCCATTGAGTGAGCATGTATACTGTGTGGCTGTCACATTCAAAATGACTGAACCAGTAGAGCAATGAATCTGCATCAAAATTTGCATTAAGCTTGACATTCCTCTATGGAAACTATTCAGATGATTCAGAAGTCTTTTGGGGTTGGTGCAATGGGTGCAGCATAAACAAATGTTTGTCACAAATGCTTCAAAGATGGTCAAGAGTCAATTAAAAGTGGTCTACTTTCTGGAATGCCTGAAACAAGCATAACACATGAGAATGTTGAATGTTTCAAGCTACAGTCAGTAACAATGAGTGACTAACAGTGCAAGAATGAGAAGTTGATCTGGGGATTCCAAAAACTACTGTATCTTAGATTTTGATGCATGTTCCTGGTATGAAATGTATCATGTCAAAATTCATTCTGCAACTTCTGTTACCACAGCAGAAGCAACACCATGCTGTATTTTCTAATGACTTGATTTAAATCACTACCAATGAACCAGATTTCCTCAAAAAGGTCATTAAAAAGAGATGATTGGTGGGTCCATAGCTATGATCCAGAAACTAAGGCCCAGTCATACCAGCAGAGGTCACCTGTTTCTCCATGTCCAAAGAAGGTGCAGCAAAGTTGAGGCAAGATCAAGATTATGTCCATTTTTTTTTGTTTTGTTTTGTTTTTCATTGGGAAGGTATTATCCATCACCTGTATGCCCCTACAGGTCCAACAATTAATAAGATGACTCTAAATGAGTTACAAGGGAAATAGAAAATCTAATAAATTTTTAGATTTCTCCTACTAATGAAAGTTTTCATCTGATCTCTGCCCTCTTCCTGCTTCGGCTGTCTGTGTCCACCAGAACTTCTCGCCTGTAAGGACAGCCCAAACCCCCAAACCCCTTTAACTTCTGTGATCTGAGTTCTCACTGCTCTTGTAAGGTCATATTACCTTTTTGTCTTCCAGAATGACATCAGCATACCTGGTGTTCTGCTTTTCCTTGCCCTGTTACTTATTTATTGTTCTTTGTGTATTTCTTTTAATATTTCACTGAACATTGAGAAGAATGGTGGATAAATGTGGCAAATCACTTTGCATCTTGAGCAAAAAGTCAAAAGAGAATATTAACAGCACATATCTGCAGATTTCACCCTATTCATTATAAGTATAATTTAAAGTAATTTCAATTAATGTCTTGGTTGTACTAGGCTGGTTCATGTCTGTGGGTCAACATTTAGGATGACCTGCCTTCTAAATGATCTGGACAAAGCTTTTGCTCAAAGCTATGTGGACACCAAGAATAATATTCACTTAATGTGGACTCCGGAAATGAATTTATTGGCTTAGATGGACTCCCCATAGTCAACTGAGAGCCAAGATTTTATTAATAATTACATCCTAGTGGCCACTTGTTGACAAGGACTCCTCATTTACTCTGTTTACTGAGAAGAACCTTACACTATGGAAACTTTCAGTTTCCTACACTATGTTGTCTGAAACATCTGAGTCAACCATCGCAGGGAAACTGTTTTTATTATTCTCACAATAGACTGAGACCTTCCCTGTTAAATCAAAAATGCATAATTTTAATCTCATTTACATAATAGTGTCCTAATTGGCAACTTGGGTAGGAACTTTTTTTATAAAAGATGGCCTCCCCTTGTCTTGGTAGAACAAAATTTAGGTTGCTATTGAATCTATGTCTCCTGGGATGCAGTTTCTTTTAGCTTTAATAAATGTGTTTTAGTTTTTGCCACAGTCTAAATTAATTTTGTTTACAGCTGCTCCCTTCTATAGCACTTCTTAATAGAAACATAATATCTGCTTTTACACACTTTTAATGCACCAGTGAATTATTAATTAACATGTATAAGGGAAAGAAAAATAAGAAGAAAAAGGGGAAAAGAGTAGAAGTTCTTTTATTATTAAATAAGTCTGAGTGCAAGTTGTGTCTCAAGCATTGCATGGATGCTGAGGCTACAGTATATTTCATAGTTCAGGTAATCATTCTGATTTCATTTACCTTAGCAATAATAATAATAATAATATGAGGTTACCACCTAATTGGTGATACAGGGGTCTCCTAATTCACAATTTCCCATAGACATACTAAATCTAGAGCTGCATGCAAAGTAATTACCTCTAACAAAAATCCAGAAATTAGCTTAGTGACTCCTACACATTAGGCAAATGAGAAAATATTCACCTCAAAATGAGGAGGAAAGGCTGAGACACACTCTCACCATGAACCCTACCCCTGACACAGCACCATTAAAATGGAAGAAAACTCAAAACTCCTTTTTTTCTCCTTAAGGAATGAAGTATGGACCCAATATCTAGTGCCCATACTTTTAAGATTTTTAACTGAATGATGGGTCCACAAAACACCAAGATCTGAAATCCAGCAGGACTTGCATCCACCGTACCCACAAGATTATATCAAATATTAGAAACATTTCCTAACTGGTTTATAAAGATTCCCTATGGTTATCCCCCAGGGCTCAGCAAAAAATGAGCAGAATGAATTGCCTATATAACAGTTTTTTTTTTCCTGACAGAGGCCTATATGAATACTTTAAAAAGCCACTGTCTAAGTGACTGGCTTATAACTACAGGCATTTTTAGAGACATGGTTGTCAATGGTAATGTTCTGTTCTCCATATTCTCCCTCTGACCTGCTCCAGGACAACACTGTCTCACTGGAAGAAGCTTATGCACATTTCTGGCACCCCTGGATTTTGTGGCTGCTACCCAGTGAGCACACCCCTTGATTACCTGACACTGATAATCAGTGGGGTTTGCATTCACAGGTCCTGAAAGACTATAACAAACAAAAATCCATTGTCAACACTATCTATTCCTCAATACCTTGTGTTTACAGTCTGGAATTTTATTGGATTTTTTTCATTGGTATGCATCTATAATCTTTAGAGTATATCTATATATTCATTTCTTTTCAAATATATTTATCTCCGTTTTCTCTGAAAAAAAATACTAAAGAATTTTCTAATTTGTTTCCAATTAAACATTATTCCTTTCTGATGCTTTTTTTCTGATGCTTTTTTTTTGTCTTTTTCTTTTTACCATTCTGTTGAAGCATAAAAAGAAAATCATCATGTACTATATGGAAAAATGTTGTAAATATTAATTTTTCCACATTTGTTAAGTTTGTACACATTTTGCTTTATGTGATCTTTTTAGTAATAAAACATTCTTTACATTAAAAAAATTCTTAACTGGCAAACTATCCAAGGCTCATGCAGAGGAATCAGACAAATGACTGACGTCCAGTCATTCCTTGAAATAAATGTTTGAATACTGCCTGAGTGTCTGGCTTCCAGTAAGGCTTGATTTAGGTATTCCTATATCCACATAAGTCATCCCTTTTGGGATTCTGACATGACTTGACACACCCTCAGCTACTGGAAGCCACTAACAATAAACAAGGAAGGCAACATGAAAGATCACGCAGGTATGAGAAACCACCAAGGGCCCAGGCCAAGGTAAATGATAAGATCATCTCCTACAAGAAACCACTCTATTAAGATTAGGAGAGGTGAGTGTTTTATCCAATGTTCAGAAAAACCACAGAGAGTCACAGAAAAGGAAGAAGTTAAAGATTATGTCCTCCCCTCAAAAAAACAAAAACAAAAACATAACATTCTAAAAATAATTCTTAATGAAATAGAGGCAAGTGATTTACCTGATAAAAACTTCAAAATAATGGTCATAAAGATGCTCACTAAAGTAGGAGACAAATGCATGAACAAAGTGAGCACTCAATGACAGTTAATATAAAAATGTACCAAACAGAAATCATAAAATTAAAGAATATAATAAATAAACTGAAAAAATAAATAAGGAGTTCAACAGGTCAGTGGAATTTATTCAATCAAGGTGAATTTTTTTTTAAATGAAAAAAAGAGTAAAGGTTGCTTAACGGTAGAGCAGAACACTATCTTTATGACCAATGTATTCATTCTAGGGATCCACAAATGAGAAAGGGGTCAGAAAGAGAATCAAGATTGAGAGAGGAGGAAGAGTGTTTATTCAAAAACATAATGGCTGAAAATTTCTGTGTTTAGAGAAAATAATAAGACAGCCAGACCACAGAGCCAAGAGAGTTTGTTAATAAGACAAATCCAAAGAGATTTGTCCAATGCAAATTATAACTAAACTGTTAAAAATTAAAGACAAAGTAAAAACTAAAGTAAACATTAAAAAAGATAAAGGGAAAAGAATCTAAGCATACCACTATAGAAAATCATAAAATTGTTACCTGTGGCTGAGCCTAGACCTTTAGGCCACACATTCTCAGGGAGCTGAGGCTTCCAAGGCTTGGAATACTATTTCAAACTGAAGGGAGAAGGGAGTACTCCTCCGCACATGGAGCTCAGAGACAAAGATCCTAGAGGACAAGGTTCAGCTGATTGCTGCAGAGTACCATCTTGTGGTCCGGCTGCTCACCTATGTGACTGCCTGGCCCAGAGGCATGGGAAACCCTAAAGGACATGTGAGCAGCAGGATGCCACCCCTCCAGACTCTGGGAGAAGTGGTTGGGCTTAGCTGTAGCAGAATATCTGCTCAGACATGGTGCAGTTTCTGCCATGCAGCCCAAGGTCCCCAAAGCAAGGAAGCCATGCAGCCCTGGGATGCAGTGGAGCCCAGGTAGTCTCTCCCAACAGCTAGGATGGTGGCAGATGGGAGTTCTTACATGGAGCATGTGAAAAATCCATCCTCCCACCCTCTGATAATAGACTAGGGGTTGGACTGGGGAAAGACTGGTACATAGGCAATAGAAATCAAAATGGCTCAGAGGGAAGTACAAGACTGAAAAGGCCTGTCAATCTTGCCTGGTGAAAGAAGAGATTGGTTGGGAGATGGGCCCAGGTAAAACACAAAGTTTGGGAAGTAGATTGTTCCTTTTGGGAAAGCCTTTGGTCTTTCCCACATCCAAAACTAATGCAGTCCCAGGGAAACAAAGACCACACCTTTGCTACTGGCTCTTGCTTGTGACCTGGACACACACAGGTGTAATTGCCTGTTCTATCCATGGGCCATGTGACCTTAGCAGTGACATGGCCCTTGGCCTCCAGGAGGGAGACTCATTCTCTCTTGCTGACCTGGTTATGCATTCACCAGTGCATCTGCATGCTTTCTCATCTGGAGCACATGACTTTGTGACATTAACAGTGGCATCACCCATGGCCTCCAGGAGGGAGCCTGAACCAAGCAGCAACCGGGAACAAGCTAAGTTACCTAGATGACCACTCAGCAGCAACTTCCAGCCAAATGAAGGTACTTTAAAGTGAAGCAGGAACTCTGAGCACTACCTTTTGTTTTTGTCTTGCACAGGATGTCTGGATTTGTATTGATTTTGCAGAAGACCTGAGATTTGAGATGGGGAGTGCAGTAATTCTCCCACATTGTGCAGCATCTGTATAAATCCTTTTTTATTTTGTCACCAGGAACTGCATCATGAGTTTGGCTTTTCTGGTGACAAACATATGAACCTTACTTTTTGGTTTAGTAATAAAATCACAAAGGAAAAGAGCAAAAGAAGAATAAACAAAGTAATCACAAATCAGCTAGAAAACAAATACCAAAATGGTATAAGCTTATCTATCAATAATTACTTTATGTAAATGAAGTAAATGACATAATCAAAAAACATGGACTAGCTGAACAGTTGAAAAATAACAATGTGCTGCCTATGAGACACGCACATCATATTTAAAGACACACACATACTGAAAGTAAGGGGATGGGAAAAGATATTCCATAAAAATGAAAGCAAGAGAAAGCAGGAGAACCTATACTTATATCAGATAAAAGAGTTTAAGTTGAAGGCTAAAAGAAACAAAGAAGGTTATTTATAAATAAAAAAGGAGTCAATTCACAAGATGATATAACATTTGTAAATGTTTATGTAATCAACATAAAAGCACATGCATAAATAAAGCATATACCAACAGATCTGAAGGGAAAAAAATCACAGAAATAAAATACTACTGCTAGAGGTTAATAACCCACTTTTGACGATGGGAAAATCATCTGAACAACATAAAAAAAAATGGACCTTAAAAACATATTATGCACCATTGAGTTAACATTTACAGAATATTGTATCCAACAGCAACAGAACACACACTATTCTGAGACTTACTGAAGACATTATTCAGGACAGATCATATGTTAAACTACAAAAGTCTTAATAAATTTAGAAGATTAAATTCATACCAAGCATCTTTTCTACCACAATTCCATGAAACTAAAAGTCAACTGCAGAAAGAAAACTAGAAAATATACAAATACATAGAAATTAAACAACTCACAACTAAACAAACATTGGGTCAATGATTATGTCAAAAGGGAAAAATCAAAACAAAAAATAAAAAATATAACTTATGTAAATATAAATAAAAATTCAATGTACCAAAACATATATACTGCAAAATCAGTTTTGAAATGGAAGTTTATATCAGTAAGGGCTTACCTTAAGAACAAAGAAAAGTCCCCAAAACAACCGAATTAAATTTATACCTCAAAATAACTTGAAAAACAAGAAGACGATTAAGCAAAACAGTAAATAAAAAGGAAATAAGGAGATCAGAGAAAATAAATGAAAAACAGACAAAGAAGACTATGTAGAAAATAAAGAAAACTAAGAATTTTTATTTTAAGTAAACAAAATAGACAAATCTTTAGTAGCATAAATAAGAATCACGTAAATAAAATTAAAAATGAAAGAGGAGACTTTACAGATATCTTACAAGTACACGAGTTTAATGGATTTTAAGAATCTGTTATAAACAATTATGTGTCAACAAATTAACAGTTTTAAGACATGGATAAATACCTTGAAATTTACTACTACCATGTTTGAATAAATAAATAACTAAATCTGAACAGAGTAATTACTAGAAATAAGATTGAATTGATAATAATAATAAAAAAAACCCTTCTAAACAAGAATTTACAAAACCTTACAGGTTCACTGGTGAATTCTACCTAGCATTTATTTTATTTTTATTTATTTATTTTTATTGTTGTTCAAGTACAGCTGTCTCTATTTTCCCCCCTCCACTCCTCCTGGCCCCACCCATCCCTGCCTCCCACCCTCAATCCTATCCCTTTTGGTTTTGTCCACATGTTCTTTATACATGTTGCTTGATGGCTTTTTCTTATTTTCCCCCATTATCTCTCACCCCTCCACTATGGTTACTGTCAGTTTATTCTTTATTTCAATGTCTCTGGTCATATTTTGCTTGCTTGTTTACCTAGCATTTCTTTTAAATTAATACCAGACCTCCAAAACTCTTTCAAAAAATAGAAGAGGGAATACTTCTAAACATTTTCTCTGAGGCCATCATTAACCTTATACCAAAACCACTTAAGAACACTACAAGAAAATAAAATTATAGGTCAATATTTCTGAAGAATATAAATGCAAAATTCCTCAAAAATTAGCAAACTAAATTACCATACATTCAAAGGATTATATACCATGATTATGAGAGATTTTTTCCAGTAGAGCAAGAATCAACATCTGCAAATCAGTCAATGTGATGTGCCACAAAAAAAAAAAAGGATAAAAATCATAATTATTTGAATAGATGTAGAAAAAGTGCATCAAATTTCAACTCCCACCCTGGCTGGTGTAGCTCAGCAGACTGAGTGCAGGTCTTCAAACCAAAGGAACAAAGGATCACCAGTTTGATTCCCAGTTTGGATTACAGGCCAGGTTCCCAGTACGGGCTATGTAAGAGACAACAACACATTCATCTTAGTCTCCCTCTCTTTCTTGTTCCCTTCCTCTCTCTCTAAAATAATAAATAAAAAAATCTTTAAAAAGAAATTCAACTACGTTTCAAGATTAAACCCTCAGCAAGGTAGAGATAGAGGGAGTACATCTCCACATGATAAAGAAAATATATGAAAGCCCCACAGCTAACATTATACTCAATACTCAAAAGTTGGAAATTTTCTCCAAAACTCAGAAAAAAAATGATGTCCACTGTTATCATTTTATTTAATATATTAGAGAAAGCAAGTAAGCAAGAAAAATAAATAAATACATCCGGATTATAAAACGAAAAAGTAAAACCTCTACTTGTAGTTGACATTTTATATAGAAAACACTAAAGACCCCACCCCTCAAAAAATGTTTTAAAACTAATAAATGAATTAAATAAAGTTTCAGGACAAAAAACAAATATGCAAAATAAGTTCTCTTTCCATACACAAATAATTAAAAATGGGAAAGAGAAATTAAAAAGAAGCAATCCCATTTGCCATTGCATCAAAAAGAATAAAATGCCTCAGGATAAATTAAATCATCAAGGTGAAAAGTATATACACTAAAAACTTTAAAACAATAATGAAAAAAATAGAAAAAACATGAACAGATAAAAAGATATCCCATACTCATAATTGGAAGAATTAATATAGTTAAAATGTCTATGTTACCTAAAGCAATCTATCAATGTAGTCCATCAAAATCTCAGTAATAGATTTCACAGGAAGCAAATAATAACAACAATAAACATAAAATTTGTATACAACCACAAAATATTCTGAATAGACAAAGCAAATACTGAGAAAGAAGATCGCTGAAGGATTTATACTTCCTGATTTTAAATGTTATTATAGTTGCTGTAACCAAACAATATGGTGTTGGTATAAAAATAGACATATAAATAAATGGTACAAAACAGACCATAAATAAACATATGCATTTCTGTTCAATGAATTTATTAAAACACATCCAAGAATATACAATGGGGAAGAGTAATCTCTTTAATAAATGGTGCTGACAAAACAGGAAATAAACATGCACAAAATGAAACTGGTTCTCTTACACCACACACAAAAATCAATTCAAAATGGATCAAAGCCTTGGATATAAGAATGTAACCACAAAACTCTTAGCAGAAAACATGGGATTCAACTATTTGATATTGATTGGTCTTGGCAATATATTTTTTCAATATGACACCAAAATCAAATGCTATAAAAGTAAACATAAGTGGTACTACATCAAACTAAAAACTTTCTGCTAAATGAAGAAAACTTTCCACAAAATGAAATAGCAACCTATGGAATGGGTCAAAATGTTTGTAAGTCATTTATCTGATATTGGTTGATATCCAAAATATATAATGAACTTATAAAATTCAATAGCGATAAAACACCCTATCTGATTAAAAAGTGAGATGAATTGAATAGAATGTTTCTAAGATTAACTCAGAAATAGCCCATTGGCAAAAGGGGCTTGTATCACTAATCACACAGAAATGCAAAATAAAACCAAGACTAAATATCACTTCACACTTGTTAGGATGGCTGTTACCAAAAAGACAATTGATAAATGCTGATAAAGATTTGTACTAAATGGGCACTTGTATAATCTTTGTGGGAATGTAAACTGGTACAGCCACTATGGAAACAGTATGGAAGTTTCCCAAGAAATTAAATATGGAACTACAATATGATCTAGTAAACTCATGTCTGGGTATATGTCAAAAAAATGAAAACAGGATATTGAAGAAATATATTCATTCCTAGGTTTACTGCACCATTATTCACAGTGCCCAAGATATGGAAATAAATTAATTAAAAATGCAGTATAAATATACAACAAAATGTTATTTAGTCATTAGTAGCAAAAAAGGAAATTTTGCCTTTTGAAACAGCATGGATGGTCCCTTAGGGTGTTATACTAAGTAAAGTGAGCCAATTATAAGTAGCTCAAAGAGGGAATTATTTCACAACCTATATGTATATGAAATATACCAAATCATCATGATGCACACATTAAGTATTTTATACTTTTGTCCATTATATCTCAATGAAGCCAAAAATTTAAAAATAATAAAGTAAAATCAATAAGATGATATTATATAATTTCTTTTATAGTTTCACACACATATATAAAAATCAGATTTTTCCACATTTTCCCTCTACTTCTCCTGTAATTTATTTATTTATTTTTAATTTTAATTTAATTGTTGTTCTTGTACAGTTTCCTGTCTTTTACTCCCATCCCAGCCCACTGCCCCAGCCCTCCCCACCTCTCTCCCATTTCCACCCCCCCTAGTTTTTGTCCATGTGTCCATTACACTTGTTCCTATAAACCCTTACCCCTTTCACCCTGAAATTCCCTCCCCTCTCCCTGCTGGTGACTCTCAGCCTCTTCTCAATTTCAGTGTCATTGGTTATATTTTGCTTGTTTGATTGTTTTGTTGTTTAGGTTCCTGTTAAAGGTGAGATCATTTGGCATTTGTTTTTCACCACCTAGCTTATTTCACTTAGCATAATGCTTTCCAGTTCCATCCATGCTGTCACGAAGGGTAGGAGCTCCTTCTTTCTCTCTGCTGAATAAAATTCCATTGTGTAAATGCGCCATAGATTTTTGATCCATTCATTTACTGATGGGCACCTAGGTTGCTTCCAACACTTGGCTATTGTAAATTGTGCTGCTATGAACATTGGGGTGCATAGGTTCTTTTGGATTGATGTTTCAGTGTTCCTAGGATATAATCCTAGCAGTGGAATTCCTGGGTCAAAAGGTATGTCTATTTTTAGTTTTCTTAGAAAATTCCATACTGCTTTCCATAGTGGTTGTACCTGTCTGCAATCCCACCAACAGTGCACTAACGTCCCCTTTTCTCCACAACCTCTCCAGCACTTGTTTGCTGCTTTGTTTATGATGGCCATTTTGACTGGTGTGAAGTGGTATCTCATTGTGATTTTAATTTGCATCTCTCTGATAGCTAGTGATATCGAGCATCTTTTCATGTGTCTCCAGATCCTCTGTATGTCCTCCTTGGAGAAGTGTCTGTTCAAGTCTTTTGCCCATTTTTTAATTGGGTTGCTTGTCTTCTTAGAGTGGAGTCGTGTAAGTTCTTTATATATTTTGGAGATTAAACCCTTGTCTGAGGTATCATTGGCAAATATGTTTTCCCATACAGTTGGTTCTCTTTTTATTTTAATAATATTTTCTTTAGCCATGCAGAAGTTTTTATTTCGATGAGATCTCATTTGTTTATTATTTCCTTTATGTCCCTTGCTTTAGGGGACATATCAGTAAAAATGTTGCTGTGTGAAATGTCTGAGATTTTCTTGCCTATGTTCTCCTCTAGGACTTTAATGGTGTCATGGCATATATTTAAATCTTTTATCCACCTTGAATTTATTTTTGTGTATGGTGTAAGTTGGTGTTCAAGTTTCATTTTTTTTTTTCATGTAGCTGTCCAGTTCTCCCAACACCACTTGTTGAAGGGGCTACTTTTACTCCATTTTATGTTGCTGCCTCCTATGTCAAATACTAATTGACCGTAGAGAGTTCAGTTTACTTCTGGACTTTCTGTTCTATTCCACTGGTCCATGTTCCTGTTTTTGTGCCAGTACCAGGCTGTTTTGATTACAGTGACCTTGTAATACAGTTTGGTGTCAGGTGTTGTGATCCTTCCTACGTTGCTGTGCTTTCTCAAAATTGCTGCAGCTATTCATGGTAGTTTATGTTTCCATATCAATTTTTGAAGTGTTTGTTCTATGTCTGTGAAATACGTCATTGGTAGTTCAATAGGTATTGCATTGAATCTGTAAATTGCTTTGGGTAGTATGGGCATTTTGATGATGTGAATTCTTCCGATCCATGAATATAGTATATGTTTCCATTTGTGTCTTCCTTGATTTCTTTTTTAAGTGTTGCATAGTTTTCTACATACAGGTCTTTTACCTCCTTGATTAGGTTTGTTCTTAAGTATTTTATTTTTCTTTTTGCTACATCAAATGTGATTTTATTCTTGATTTCTGCTTCTGCTCTTTCATTGTTGGTATACAGAAATGCCTTTGATTTGTGGATATTGACTTTGTATCTGGCTGTTTGGCAAAATTCATTTATTAGGTTGAGCAGCTTTTTGGCTGAGTCTATAGGATTTTCTGTGTACACAATCATGTCATCTGCAAATAATGATAGCTTTGTTTCCTCCTTTCCAATTTGGATGCCTTTATTTCCTTTTCTTGTCTAATCACTGTGGCCAATACTTCCAATTCTATATTGAATAGAAGTGGTGAAAGTGGACATCCTTGTCTTGTTCCTGATCTTAGTAGAAAAGATTTCAGTTTTTGCCCATTGAGTATGATGTTGGCTGTAGGTCTCTCATATATTTCCTTTATTATGTTGAAAAATGCTCCCTCAAATCCCACTTTGCTGATTGTTTTTACCGTAAATGGGTGCTGTACCTTATCAAATGCTTTTTCTGCATCTATTGATATGATGAGGTGATTTTTGTCTTTGCTTTTGTTTATGTGATATATTACATTTACTGATTTGTGAATGTTGAACCATCCTTGCATCCCTGGGATGAATCCCACTTGGTCATGATGTATGGTATTTTTAATGTATTGTTGGATGTGGTTTGCCAATATTTTGTTAAGGATTTTAGCCTCTTTGTTCATCAGCGATATGGGCCTAAAGTTTTCTTTCTTTGTTATGTCTTTATCTGTTTGGTGATTAGAATGATGCAGGCTTCATAAAAAGAGTTTGAGAGTCTTCCATCATTTTAATTTTTTTCAAAATGTTTGTGAAGGATAGGGGTTAACTCTTCCTTAAATGCTTTGTAAAATTCTCCTATGAAACCATCTGGTCCAGGAATTTTGTGTGTCAGGAGTTTTTTCATTACTGCTTCTATTTCATCTGCTGTTTATTGGTCTGTTCGGGCTTTCTGCTTCTTCTTCATGGAGTATTGGGAGATTATATTTTTCTGGAATCTTGTCAATTTCACCTAGGTTTTCAAATTTCTTGGCATACAGTTCTTCATAGTAATTTCCTACAATCCTTTGTATTTCTGTGGTGTCTGTTGTAATCTCTCCTCTTTCTTTTCTGATTGTGTTTATTTGTGTCCTCTCTCCTTTTTTCTTGATGAGCCTGCTTAAAGGCTTGTCAATTTTGTTTATCTTTTCAAAGAACCAGCTCCTGGATTCATTGATGCTTACAATTGTGCTTTTAGTCTCTATGTCATTTATATCTGCTCTGATCTTAGTTATTTCCTTCCTTCTACTTGCTCTGGGCTGTCTTTGTTGCTCTTCCTCAAGTTCTTGTAGGTGTAGGGTTAAGTTGTCTGTTTGAAATGTTTCTATCTTTTTTTTAGCTAGGCCTGTATCACTATGAACTTCACTCTGAGGACTGCCTTTGCTGTGTCCCATAAGTATTGGGTCATTGTGAGTTCATTGTCATTTGTTTCCAGAAACTTTTTGATTTCCTCTCTAATTTCATTCTTGACCTACTCAATCTTAAATAGCATGCTATTCGGTCTCCATTATTTGGAGGAATTCTTAAATAGCATGCTATTCAGTCTCCATTATTTGGAGGAATTTGGGTTTTTCCCCTTGGGGTTGGTTTCTAGTTCTAGTCCCTTGTGGTTGGAGAAAATGTTTGCTAGGATTTAAATTTTCTTGAATATGTTGAGGTTAGTTTTGTGTCCTATCATGTGGTCCATCTTTGAGAATGTTCCATGTGAATTTGAAAAGAATGTGTATTTAGTTTCTTTGGGACGAAGGACTCTGTCTCTCTCACTCGTGCTCTCTCTCTCTCTCTCTCTCTCTCTCTCTCTCTCTCTCTCCCTCTCTGTGTATATAGTCAGTTAAGTCCATTTTATCTTGGATCTTGTTCAATGCCACAATATCTTTGTTGATATTTTGTTTAGAAGATCTGTCCATTTTTGACAGTGGGGTGTTAAATTCCCCTACTATAATTGTGTTGCTGTCAATATCTTTCTTGGAGTCCTCTAAAATTTTCTTGATGTATTTAGGTGCTGCCATGTTGGGTGCATATATGTTTACAATGTTTATGTCTCCCTGCTGAATTCTTTTCTTGAGTATTATGAAGTGATATTCTGGGTCTCTCTTTATGGCTCTTCTTTTGGAGTCTATTTTGTCTGATAGGAGTATTGCTACCCCAGCTTTTTTTCCTGTCTATTTGCTTGGAAAATTTGTTTCCAGTCCTTCACTTTGAGTCTGTGTAGGTCTTTTGTCCTGAGGTGGGTCTCTTGTAGGGAGCATATGCATGGGTCATGCTTTGTTATCTATTCAGCTATTCTATGCTGTTTGATTGGAGCATTTAATCCATTTATGTTTAAGGTTATTATTGATAGGTGCTGATTCATTGCCATTTTTGTACCTGTGCTCCTCTCCCTCTCTGTCCTTTCCTTCCTTTTCTTAAAGCAGGCCCTTTAGTATCTCTTACAGAACTGGTTTGGTAGAGGTGTATTCTTATAGACTTCTGTTGTCTGGGAAGCTCCTTATTTGGCCTTCTATCTTGATTGAAAGACTTGCTGGGTAGTCTTGGTTGCAGGACTTTGGTTCTCATTACTTGGAATATTTCTTGCCATTCTCTTCTGGCTTGCAGTGTTTCCCTTAGAAGTTAGCTGCTAACCTAATCAGGGCTCCCTTGTCTGTTACTTCCTTTTCCTCCCTTGCTGCCTTTAAGATTCTCTCTTTGTATTGGAATTTTGCCATTTTAATTATGGTGTGTGTGAAGTGAGCCTCTTTGGGTTCCTCTTGATTGGGACTCCCTGTGATTTCTGGATTTGTGTGATTTTTTTTCCTCTCATCAAATTAGGGAAGTTTTCTGTCCTTACTTTTTCAAATAGGTTTTCTATCCCTTGCTCTTCTTCTCCCTCCGGTATCCATACTGTATGGATATTATTATATTTCATATAGTCTTGTATTTCTTTTAATCCCTCTTCATTCTTTCTGAGCCTCTTTTCCTTTTCTTGCTCTTTCTGGATGTTTTTTTCTACTTGGTCCTCCAACTCGCTGATCTGATATTTTGATTCATCGATTCTGCTTTTTGTTCCTTCCACTGTGTTCTTCAGTTCAGAAATTGTGTTTTTCATTTCCTCTTGGCCCTTGTTGATAGTTTCTATTTCCTTTTTCATGTTGTTTTATTTTGCAATGAGGTCCTTGTAGCCTCCCTGTAGTTTCTGGTAGCTCATTGAGAGCTCTTGGAGCATCCTGACAACCATTGCTTTGAACTCAGTATCTGATAGTTGAGTTGCCTCCATTTCATTAGCATTCTTTCTGGGGCTTCCTCCTTTCCTTTCATTTGGGGATTGTTTCTTTGTCTTCCTATTGTTTGTGAGACTCTTCATGCCAGCTTTAGCTTCTTAAATTGATCTGTTCTGGCTCCCTGGGTTTATGGTGTGAACTTCTGTGGTAGAATATCTGTGAGATTCAGTGGTGCTGTCTCCTTTGGGTATCCTGGTGTTCACAGCTTCCAGTATCTCAGCTGTTGAAATGCCCTCGCTTTGGGACCAACTCTGGTCTTTCCACAGTTTCAGGGTTATTTTGTTTTGTTTTGTTTTGTTTTGTCTCACTCATAGGTGTTTAAAAAGAGAGAAGAGGAATAAAAAAGAAAAGAAGAAAAAGAAAATGAAAAGAATAAAGAAAAGCAGAATAAAAAAAGAAAAGAAAAAAGAGAAAGGAAGAGGAGATAAGCTTGGAGAGAAAGGAAGAAGGAATAAACAAGAAAGAAGCAAAAGGAGTTGAGGGGTAAAAAAGATAAAAATAATGAAAAATTAATAATAAAAAGGAAAAAACACCAAGGAAAAATACAAAAAAAAAAAAAAAACAATCAAAGAAAAAACCACCAATAACACCAACTCTTGCTGTTATCAATCTGTCCAAGCTGGTTTTTCTAGTCTTGCTGACTGCAGTGGACAAGGGGTGATTGTATCATTTTTTTCCCTGTCCAGCACTCATCTTTGGCCTACTGTCCTCAGAGCTAGCCCAGGGCCTCTCCACAGAGCACCTCAGGTGTATCTTCTGAGGCACACCTACTGCGGTCGCATGCGCGCAAGTGCCAATGATCTTTCAGCCTTCCATGCACAGGTACTGACTGTCCTGTGAGCACGAATTGACCCCCAAGCAGGTCGCACACAGGAGTCTAAGATCTCCCAGCAGTCCATACAGGTCCCCAATGGTGCGAGGGCGCCGAGAGACCATATCTCAACTCCCTGATGGTGCACTGGTGCCGAGAGACTGTAGTGCCAAGCGACTGCAGCACAGGTCCCCCAGTGGCATGCTGGCACCTATGGATGCCTGTGCAGCTGTTCCCAATGGCGTGTGGGTGTAGACAGTCATGCAAACTCCCACCTGCAGTCCTCCCAGGGTTATGAGATCTTAACACTTCTCTGTGAGATTTCAAGCAACCAGGTTTATCCTGGTGCTGCTGAGACCTTGTTTGGATGATCAGGGAGCAGTTGACCAGACACCCTCTCTCCGTAGTGTCTTATGGCCAGCACTGGCCCAGGATCTCAGCCCCCACCCTGGTCTCTGCACTGCTGGAGTAATCTCCTTACCGTCTCGTTTTTCAATGTCCACTGCAATTTTCGCTCTCCTGTTTTCAAAGATGCTGTGTTTCTGGTGTCTGTTTGCTGTGCTCTGCTGTAAATTGACCAGGTTTTTCACCTGTATGAAGGGGGAAGAGGGATGTGCATCCTCTTACCACACTGCCATCTTCTCCGAGTCAAAGGTGATTTTAATTTTGGAAAAACCCAGAGGTCACAGGGATCCAAATATGGGCTGTAGCAGTGACTGAGTCACATAGGTGAATTGATGTTTCACCAAAAAGTTCTGTGTAAGATATGATGCATGAGCAGGTACATTTTCTTAATGAAGCTGCCAATCACCAGTTGCCCATAGCTGCAGTCTTCTGAATCATCTGAATAGTTTCTATGGTAGAATGTTCAAGCTTAATGCAAATTTGATGCAGATTCATTGCTCTACTTGCTCAATCATTTTGAATGCTAAAGCCACACAGTACACATGCTCAAGCCATGTTGTCTACCATCCCCACTGACTATTATGGTAAAGTCATCACTATTCATGCATGCTCATTCCAGACTGTTCTCCTTGGCTGCCAGGTTTCAGTGATGTACAAACTATTCTCATTATATTAACAGGGTTGGACTTTTTCCAGGCATATATTAATATACATACATGCATACACAGTATGTACACACAAAGGTTTGCAGAAATCTAAGACAGTTTATTTCCACATCAATTATTTTGTGAACAATAGTCTGACTGTCACATCCCCTAATTGTAATATTTCTAAGGCTAACAAATCCAAGGAGTACATGTTTTATGAAAAAAAAAAGTGGAATTTTCTTGCATCATTGAAAACAAGTTGTATTTAGCTCCCCAAGTAAGAGAAATATGAGCTTTTAGCTGTGATGAACAAATAAATCAGTGTACTTTCATTGGAATGAGTCTGATTTGGACTGGAGATGGTTAAAAAATATGGTACCAAATAATTACATAAACCATGCAAACATGGAATGTGTTAGAATATTAAGAATATAAAACTAATTAGTTCCCTCTCAAATAATTGCTGACTGGTTATGGGTGGTGGAGAGAAAGTTGGCATAAGAGAAAATTGGAAGACAGAATGTGGTGAAATTAGGTAAGTAAATTAGCCTGTATAGGAGAGGAGACTGTCTCTGAGTGGCTAGAAGAAAAGGAAGGAAGAGTGAGAAATGGGTAGTATTGAGATGGTGTCCAAGAGCAGCTGAGATTGGAAAGATATATTGGATAGCTGCACTGAGAGGCAACAGAGAGACAAAAAAGAAATGGCCATTTCAAGCAGCAGGATTATCCTGTGTGAAGACCAGTGGGCACATAGTGGCAATGCATGTACGCAGTACTCTAAGCAAGTGGCATGTTAGAAGGATAAAGTATGTGTGGACATTTGCACCAGTAATGCTGAGATGATATTACTCATGTGTGGGGGAAATTTAATGGCTTGAAAGGACATGAAGTAACACAAGGGCAGCAGCCAAATATTAGACTTCTATAAATACCAGAGTCTGGCTTGCTCTGATAATGTGGCGTCATTAAGATTTCTGATAATGTTTGAAAGATCTCTCCTATAGTGGACAATGAAAGAAGTGGAGAGTCTAGAAGAGAGAAAGAATGGAGGATTCTAATTACCCCAGTGGCTCTGAAAATTTATTATGTACCACATTTTTGGACTATAAGATGCACCTCCCATTTGTGAGGAATAATGTTTGTTAATGTTGCTGTTGAGTTCTGTTTACATTTACATTGAGGAAATATTATGTTATTTATGTTATTAAATATTTAACACATTTTTGTAAGAACAAATCTTTTATTAATAAAATTGTAAAATAAAAAGAAATTTGTGCTAGTTTTGCATTTTTTTGCTTCAAATTTTTTTCCTATTTTCCTCTAAAACCTAGGTACATCTTATGGTTGGAAAAATATGGTATATGAATCACCTGAGGATCTTAAAACACAGATTCCAGTTCAGTGGGTCTGGATGGAGCCAGTATTTCTGCTTTGTAGCAATTCTTGGAGTTACCAGATACTAGGTACTGATCCCTGAGCAGCATATTGAACAGCAAGGACCATGAGATCATTTTTTTTTGGTCCTGGTAAAATGATGAGGGCCCTAACTGTATAGTAGCTGTTGCTGTGCATATTTTTAATGTCTTAATGAGGTGATGTCCTGAGTAGTCAGATTCCTAACATATAGCACAGATGACTTTCAGATATTAACTGTTGCAGCCACTTAAGAGTGTTCACACAGGCCTCTTTCTCTAGGTTTTCTCTTCTGTAGAAATCAAGGATACACTTCTCATCTTTATGAAAATATCTGTTTCATGAAGATTGAATATGGAGGTGGGGGTCGGTAGGGTGGGGTGAGTATTGGGGGGGAAATGGGGACAAATTTAATTGCACAATAAAAAAAGAAATATGAAAACATAAAATCCTGATGCATTTTTCTAGTTCACATAACTAAGTTTTTAGGGGACCTGTGTTAATTTAACATGTTCCTTTCCAGCCTATATTTAAACATTGATGTAATAAGGCTTCTGGTTTCTCTGCTGCTTAAACTAATTAGAGAATCCATACTTGTCAGTGAAAGGGATTTTCTTATGTTGCCACTTTCTTGAAGTCACATGAGTGTATTGTTGAATATGGTAATTAATTTTATGTTAAAGAGTTATTGGCCATTCATTTCTAAAAAGGGAACAAAAAAAGGACTCAGAAAACTTTTATTTCTTGTCAACTGAGTCAAATCATTCCCTAATGTCACTCTTCCTTTCTTATCTGACAAACAGAGTTTGTTTATGACTTGCAAGATAGTGGATGTGTAGACATTTGATGAAGCCACAAAATATTTTCTCAGTCTCACTTGTGGCTTTATTTGTTCCTACCTCACATTCATTCCTTCTTGTCTTCTTGACCCATTTCCAAATTTACATGGGAAATTTGCTTATTTATAATACTCTCCAAGTTTCCATTAAAATTTAGATGCTTATAAATTAAAAGGAACACTAATGATGGAATATTTTTTTACAAATGAAAAAACTCAGTAGATCTATTATAAATAATTGTTAAGAGTCAAAGATTTTACTCCACTGGAAAGCTCACAAGTTCACCTGCCAGTTTCAGTTTTCCAACAGAAGATATAAGACTACTTCATATATAAGTTATATAAACATCTAGCCACTATGTTGTACACCTGACACTGATATAAAATTGTACATCAACTTTAATTGAAAAAAAAAATGCCCTGCCCCCTCCAAAAACACTCTTTAGCACAGGCACTAACTAGGTACAAAATATTCCCCCCATCACCTTCCTTACTTCCCTCACATTAAAAGTTTGCTCATAAATAAAAGCATGCTATAAAAATGACATTGGGATTTTGATGGGGATTACATTAAATCTGTATATTGCTATGGGTAATATGGCCATTTTAACTATGCTGATTCTTCCAATCCATGTACACGGACTATCTTTCCACTACACTGCTTTTTAAAAATAATCTCTTTTAGTAATACTTCATAGTTTTCAGTATATAGGTCTTTCACATTCTTTGTTAACTTTACTCTTAAGTATTTTATTCTTTTGGTTGCAACTACAAATGTAATTTTTTAATTTTATTTCTTTTTTTGAAATTTCATTATTAGTATACAAGAATGCAATGGATTTTTGTATATCGATTTTGTATCCCTCAACTTGACTGTATTTGTTTCTTGTTTCTAATAGTTTTTTTCTTTGTCTTGTTCCTGGTTTTAGAGGAAAAGCTTTCCGTTTTTCACTATTAAGTATGATTTTATGTGAGGGTTTGTCATATATGGGCTTTATTGTGTTGAGGTACTTTTTATATCAATATATTGTGTATTTTAATCATAAATTATGTTATATTTAATCAAATAGTTTATCTGCATATGTTGACAAGATCATATGATTGTTAGCCTTTTTTTATTAATGCGGTACATGAAAATTAATTCAAAATGAATCAAGACCTAAATATAAAATCTGAAACCATAAATTACATAAAAATATCATAGGTACTAAATTTATGCACCTGGGTCATAAAGAACATTTGATGAATTTAACCTAAAAGGTAACAGAAGTAAAGGCAAAAATAAATTAATGGGATTATATCAAACTAAAAATTATTTGCATAGCAAAAGAAACTGGCAGCAAAACAAAAAGACAAGCAACATAATAGGAAATAATATTTGCAAATAACAGTTCCAAGAAAGGGTTAATATCCAAAATATATTTAAAAAAACTCATAGAACTCAACACCAAACAAACAATCTAATTAAAAAATGGGCAGATAACCTGAATAGATACCTGCCCCAAGAAGACATACAAATGGCTATCACATATATCTCACTAGCTCTTAGAGAAATGCAACTCAAAACTACAATGAGATACCACCTCACATCTATTAGAATGGCTATAATCAACAAGACAGGTAAAAACAAGTGTTGGACAGGTTGTGGAGAACAAGGAGCCCTCATTCGCTGCTGAATAAAATGTAAACTGGGACAGCTGCTAGGGACAATAGTATCCCAAAGGTTCCTAAAAAAATAAATTAAGAACAGAGTTACCATATGACACAAAAATCCTTCTTCTGATTATCTACTTGAAAAACTGAAAAACATTTATTCCCAAAGATTTATGCACTCCTATGTACATTTCAGCATAATTCACAGTGGCCAAGATGTGAAGACAACCAGTGTCCTTTGAAAGAGGATTGGATAAAGAAAATAGGGCACATATATACTATGGAATATTACTAGCCACAGAAAAGAATGAAATACTGACAGTTGCAGCAATATGGATGGACCTTGAGAATATTATGCTAAGCAAAATAAGTCAGTAAGAAAAAATCCTAAGAACCATATGATTTCACTCATATGTTGGATATAAAACTGAAACTCATAGACACAGATAGACAACAATGCAGTGATTACCAGAAGGAGGGGGGCAAGGAATATAAAGGGTAATTTAAGTGAAATATATGGTGATGAAAAATAATGTGACTTTTGGTGGTGGGCAAACAATGCAATATACAGATCATGTATCATAGAAAAGTATACCTGAAACCTAAGTGACCATATTAATAAGAGTTACTTTACTGAATTTAATAAAATCAGAAAAAAATAAAATAAAAGCATGCTAGCCATCTCATTCAATTCTAAATGTTCATGAAAAGAATCACCTGTTTGCTATTTACTTACAATTTATTTTGTGACTTGCTAATCAAAGCAGGAAAATAATAGAAGATATTATCTAGTCCATATCTTTAGAGACGCAAAAAGCAGACATGTTGGACCACAAACAATTACAAATAATTTAAAGAAGCAATTGCATCTTGATTGATGTTATTTTTAGGCATCTCATATCGGTTGAAGAGAACACAAATGTTGGAGTCATGCCAGCCTTAGACTGAACTTTGTTGCTTAGTTTACAAACTAGTAAAGTTGTCACACCTGGATGGTTTCCATTTCTATACCAACAAAAAAAAAAAAAAAAAAAAAAAAGAGAGAGAGAGAGAGAGAGAGAGAGCTTTACAATATGTATTTGCTCTGTTCCAGGGATTAAATGAGATCACGTGTGAAACACAGTGCACTATATTGTAAGTGAATAAAAGTCTTTGTTTCCTTTCTCTCCCAAAATTGTCACCTCTTCTCTCTAACATTTATGTCACCAAGTGTTTTTTTATTTTAACTAAAGTATTTGAGGAATTTTTGATGATGTTTCAGAAACATCTTGCTTGATCTTGCTCTTCCCAATAGTCTCTTTATTTATTTCTCTAACTACCGAATTCTCAAGTGAGTGACCAGTGAGCACTATTTTTTTCATAAATCTTCTTAAGTATGAGCTGTTTATACATCATAATCCTGAGAAAAATGAATTCAAATATAATGCCAAATTACCCATCCTGACCATCATCCACACTCCCATTCTTTTAAACATGCCTCATGCCATCATTTGTGGCATATTACATTTTCTAAAAACAGCCACAGCAATATTTCTAGTCCTCCAAGCTTTTTGAGAATTTTGTCAATACCCATCAAGAGGTAGTTTATTTCCCCTCCCTTTGGGCAGGTCTATTACTACTCTGACCAGCACAATGTAACAGAAACCATACTACCTGACTTCCAAAGCTAGGCAATAAAAATAATGTAGCTTTTTTTTGTTCTCTCTGTTGCCATACTTGTGCTTTGAGCCCAGCCACCATGCTGTGAATAGGCCAGACCCCAGGGTTAGGTTGTCTATGCTGTTCCTGTTAAAGTCCCAGGTGAAAGCCAGGTTCAACCAGCAGACTTAAGTGAATAGCTTTCAAGCAATTCCCATCGACAGCTGTTGAATTCCTCTAGCCTTTGCTTTTACCCATTTGAGGCCCCAAACATTGTAGAGCAGAGATACTTTATTCCCATTGTGTCCTTTCTAAATTTCTCACTTGTAGGTTCTATAAACTTAATAATGCTTTCTATCACTAAGTTTTGAGGTAATTTGTTACTTGGACCAATCATTCCTTCTGGAATTTTTTTTTTCTATTCAAGTGCTAAAACACTTCAATACTCCAGACTTTCACTCTGATTCTTTTAGGATTCCATTTCTCTTGTGTTCTAGTGCCTCTTCTTGCCCTGTATTAATCCCAGCATTTTCTTCCCAGATCTCTTCTTTCAGTCTTATACTTTCCATCTGATAGAGCATTGTCGCTAAGCTTCTGTCTCAGGACCAAAACTCCTTGGGAAAAAGATTCAAGGACTCTTGCTATCAGGATCCTGCAAATATTTCCTTAAATTTAGGACGCAGTCACCACCATTACTTCACTAGAGCCTTGGCTTTCACTCTTTTTCTAGATATGGTTTCCTATTAAAATACTAGGCCAGTGTCTGTAATTCCATGATAAAATGAATAGGCTCATGAGTTAGACTTTCTAGGTTTGAATCCCAAACTATATAATTTGGGGAAATTATGTTTACCTCAAGTACCTTTGTTTTGTCATCTATTAAATGGGAATAGTAATATTATGTGTCTCTTAAAGCTAGTGGAGAGATTAAATGAATTAATACAAATAAAGACTTTAAGACAGTGCCTATAACATAAACAATTCATGCTGGCTATTACTCTCTATAGCAATTGCTTTCATATAATTACATACATCCTCATTATAATAATTTACACATAGGTGAAACTGTAATTTTTGTCAAAGCCTAAAATAACACTTCTGAGACTGTTTACTCCTGATGATGATTTTTTAACTTGTGGACAAAGTTTGAAATACTCTTTGAAGCACTATCTATAGTCAGCTTTTATAAGTTTCTGGTGCCATTGTCCCTTATGCCTATTGCTGCTATTTTATCTGTTGTTTTGGCTATCAGGAATTTGAGGAAATCCTGATAATTAGCTTTCATTTGTATTTCACTGAAGTCTGAGTGGGAAACACCATCCCTGAACAAAAAGTAAAATATAAAAATAAATCAGGGTGATAAGCATCACACCCAAATTTTCTCAAACTCACTTATTATTCTGACCTCTTTTTTTTTTAATCCTTGTCTGTCTTATCAAAAGTCATCCAGGATTCCCTATTTCCTACAACAATCTACACTTTTCATCCTTACTGTAAAGGCTATCTATGATATAAATTCGATTAACTTAATTGATCCCATTTCCCACTAATGCATAATATACATATTCCCAGATACATAGTCTCCTAAAAGTACCAGAAAATAAAATGAATAATTTAAACATGAATGGTTTTACATTGTAGTTGATTACAATTTCTTCAGATATACATTACCCATTTTCATCTTAACTTTTCAAATTGGTTTAGTGTATAAATATTCCTATTATTAAAACACCACTCAATATTACATAATATTGAAGAGAAATGTAAGTGTAAGGATTTAAAAGAAACCAAATTATTATCATTAAAAAAAAAAAACTGGTTACATGGAATCCTTACACATCCAGAATAACACCACTCTCAATGCAGGTTTTAAATGATATGAAAATTATTAACAATCTTAGACTAAAATGGACAATGTACTAATTTCCATCTAGAAAATAAGACATATTTTTCCTGAGGTATGTTTTATGAAGGTACATTGATTTAATGTTCTATGAGAATAAGAATATCAGACACAAATTGATGTGACTAGACCATGTAATCACAGAATGATTTTATATCATTTTTCCTTTTTCATTGTTGTTCAAGTACAGTTTTCAGCCTTTTCTCCCACCCCTCTCCACCACCCAACCCTCCCCAACACCCCAGCCCTCCCCACCTCCTTCCCCCGTTTCCTCCCCCACTTATTATATTCCATGTGTCTTTTATAATTGTTCCTGTAAATCCTTCAGTATTTTCACCCATTATCCCCTCCCCTCTTCCCTCTGGTCACTGACAGCCTGTTCTCAGTTTCAAAGTCTCTGGTTATATTTTGCTTGCTCATTTTTTGTTCATTTGATTATAGTTAAGGGAGATATCATATGGTATTTGTCTTTCACCACTGGACTTATTTCACTTAGCATAATGCTCTCCAGTTCCATCCATGCTGTCCCAAAAGATAGGAGCTCCTTCTTTCTTTCTGCTGCATAGAATTCCATTGTGTAAATGTACCATATTTTTTTTCATCCATTCATTTACTGATGGGCACTTGCGTTGCTTCCAGCACTTGGCTATTGTAAATTACGCTATGAACATTGGGGTGCATAGGTTCTTTAGGATTGGTGTTTCAGGGTTCTTAAAATATAATCCTAGCAGTGGAATTTCCAGGTCAAAAGGCAGTTCCATTTTTAGATTTCTGAGGAAACTCCATACTGTATTCCATAGTGGTTGCACCAGTCTGCAATCCCACCAACAGCGCACTAGGGTTCTCTTTTCTCCACAACTTCTCCAACCCTTGTTGTTTGTTGCTTTGTTTATGATGGCCATTTTCAAAGGTGTGAAATGGTATCTCCTTGTGGTTTTAATTTGCATCTACCTGATGGCTAATGATGCTGAACATTTTTCATATGTCTCTGGACCCTCTGTATGTCTTCCTTGGAGAAGTGTCTGTTCAAGTCCTTTGCCTGTTTTTTTTAATTGGGTTGCTTGTCTTCCTGGTGTTAACTCCTGTGAGTTCTTTATATATTTTGGAGATCAAACCCATATCATTGGAAATATGTTTTCCCATATAGTTGGTTCTCTTTTCATTTTAATGCTGTTTTCTTTAGCCAAACAGAAGCTTTTTAATTTGATGAGGTCCCATTCGTTTATTCTTTCCTTTATGTTCCTTGGTCTACAGGACATGTCAGTGAAAATATTGCTACATGGAATATCTGAGATTGTCCCGCCTATGTTCACTCTGGGACTTTCATGGCATCACAACTTATATTTAAGTCTTTTATCTATGTTGAATTTATTTTTGTGTATGGTGGAAGTTGGTGATTAAGTTTCATATTTTTGCATGTAGCTGCCCAGCTCTCCCAACACCATTTGTTGAAGAGGGTATATTTGCTCAGTTATACAAATATTTTACAAAGGGGGCTGCTTTCCCCTTTGACAAATATTAATTGACTGTATAGTCTTGGGTTTATTTCTGGGCTCTCTATTCTGTTCCATTGGTCCATGTGTCTGTTTTTATGCCAGTACCAGCCTGTTTTGACTACAATGGCCTTAGGATACAGTTTGATATCAGGTGTTGTGATGCCTACAACTTTGTTATTCTTTCTCAAAATTGCTGAAGCTATTCAGGGTCATTTATAGTTCCATATACATTTTTGAAGTGTTAGTTATTTGTCTGTGAAATATGCCATTGGTACTTTAATAGGTATTGCATTGAATCTATAAATTGCTTTGGGTAGTATGGACATTTTGATGATGTTAACTTTTCTAATCCATGAACATGTTATATGTTTCCATTTGTTTGTGTGTTCCTTAATTTCTTTCTTCAGTGTTGTGTAGTTTTCTGAGTACAGGTCTTTTACCTCCTTGGTTGAGTTTATTCCTAGGTATTTTATTTTTCTTTTTGGTATATGAAATGGGATTTTTTTCCTGGTTTCTGTTTCTGATATTTCATTGTTAGTATATAAAAATACCTTTGATTTCTGAATATTTACTTTGTACTCCACTAGTTTGCCAATTCATTTATTACATTGAGAAGTTTTTTTGGGCCGAGTCTATAGGATTTTCTATGTACACTATCATGTCATCTGCAAACAATGACAGTTGTGTTTCTTCCTTTCCAATTTGGATGCCTTTTATTTACTTTTGTTGTCTTATTTCTGTGGCTAGGACTTCCAATACTATGTTGAATAGAAGTGGTGAAAGTGGACAACCTTGTTTTGTTCTAGAACTTAGTGGCAAAGTTTTTAATTTTTGTGCATTGAGTATGATGTTGGTTTTAGGTATGTCATATATGGCCTTTATTATGTTGAGGAATGCTCCCTTTATTCATACTTTGCTGAGTGTTTTTGTCATAAATGGGTGTTGTAGCTTATCAAATACTTTTTCTGCATCTATTGATATGATCATGTGATTTTGTCTTTCCTTTTGTTTACATAATGTATTACATTTGTTTATTTGAAATATTTGGAATATTATACCATCCTTGCATCCCTGGGATGAATCCCACTTGGTCATGGTGTATGATCTTTTTAATATATTGCTGGATGTGGTTTGGAAATATTTTGGTTAGGATTTTAGCATCTATGTTCATCAGTGGTATTGGCCTGAAGTTTTCTTTCTTTGTTGTGTCTTTATCTGGTTTTGGGCTTAGGATTGTACTGATTTCATTAAAAGAGTTTGGGAGTCTTCCGCCTTTTTGGATTTCTTTGAATAGTCTGTGAAGGATAGGAGTTAGCTCTTCCTTAAATGCTTTGTAAAGTTCTCCTGTGGAACTGTCTGGTCCAGGGCTTTTGTGTGCTGGGAGTCTTTTCATTACTGCTTAAATTTTGTTATCTGTTATTGGTCTCTTCAGGCTTTCTGCTTCTTTTTCATTAAGTTTTGGAAGATTACATTTTTCAAGAAATGTGTCCATTTCACCTAGGTTTTCAAATTTCTTGTCATATAGTTCTTCATACTAATATTGTACAACCCTTTGTGTTTTTGTGGCATCAGTTGTAATCCCTCCTCTTTCATCTCTGATTGTGTTTATTTGGCTCCTTTCCCCTTTCTTCTTGATGGGTCTGCTGAAAGACTTCTCTATTTTGTTTATCTTTACAAATAACCAGCCCCTGGATTTATTGATCCTTAGAATTGTGCTTGTAGTCTCTATGCCATTTAATTCTGCTCTAATCTTGGTTATTTTCTTCCTTCTACTTGCTCTGGGCTGTCTTTGTTGTTGTTCTTGGAGTTCTTATACATGTAGGATTAGGT
>PVKU01009238.1:48877-64037 GCA_004027475.1 Anoura caudifer
TTTTTTTTTTTTTTTTTTTTTTTTTTTTTTTTTTTTTTTTTTTTTTTTTTTTTTTTTTTTTTTTTTTTTTTTTTTTTTTTTTTTTTTTTTTTTTTTTTTTTTTTTTTTTTTTTTTTTTTTTTTTTTTTTTTTTTTTTTTTTTTTTTTTTTTTTTTTTTTTTTTTTTTTTTGTTTGTTTGCTTTTGGTCAGGCCTGTATCCTTGTGAACTTCCCTCCCAGGACTGCCTTCACTATGTCCCATATGTTTTGGGTTGTTGTGAATTCATTTTCATTTGTTTCCAGAAACTTTCTGATTTCTTCCTTGATGTCCTTCTTAACCCATTCATTGTTTAATAGCATGCTATTCAGTCTCCAGTCTCCATGAGTTTGAATGCTTTTGAGTATTTTTCCCTGAGGTTAGTTTCTAGTTTCAGTCCCTTGTGATCAGAGAAAATGCTTGATATGATTTCAATTGTCTTGAATTTTTTGATGCTGGTTTTTTGTCATATCATGTTGTCTATCTTTGAAAATGTTCCGTGTGCATTTGAAAATAATGTGTATTTTGCTTCTTTGGGATGAAATGCGCTCTCTCTCTCTCTCTCTCTCTCTCTATATATATATATATATATATATATATATATATATATATATATATATATATATAACTGATATATATATATCAGTTAAGTTAATTTGATCTAGGGCATTGTTCAGTGCCACAATATCTTTGTTGATGTTTTATTTGGAAGATCTCTCCAGTTTTTAGTGGGGTGTTAAAATCCCCTATTATAATTGTGTGGCTGTCAATATCTTCCTTGAAGTCCTCCAAGATTTTCTTTATGTATTTGGGTGCTCCTATGTTGGGTGCATATATATTTACAGTATTTATATCTTTTGATTGATTTTTCTCTTGATTATTATGAAATGATCTTCTGGGTCTCTTTTTATGGCCCCTTTTTTGAAGTCTATTTCCTCTGATATGACTATTACTACCCTGGCTTTTTTTCTGTACTTTTGCTTGGAATATTTTTTTCCAGCCCTTCACTTTCAGTTTGTGTAGGTCTTTCATTCTGAGGTGGGGTTCTTGTAAGCAGCATATGTGTGAGTCATGCTTTCTTCTCCATTCTGCTATTCTATGTCTTTTAATTGGAACATTTAATCCGTTTACATTTAAGGTTATTATTAGGTACTTATACATTGCCATGTTTTCGTACCCACATTCTTCTTTCTCTTACTCTTTTTCTTCCTTTTCTTAAAGCTGTTCCTTTATCATCTCTTCCAGAGCTGGTTTTGTGGAGGTGTATTCTTTTAGACTTCTTTTGTCTCATCAGCCCCTTATTTGGCCTTCCATTTTAATCAAGATCCTTGCTGGAAAAAGTATTCTTGGTTGCAGCCCTCTAATTCTCATTACTTGAATATTTCTTGCCATTCCCTTCTGGCTTGGAGCATATCCATTGAGAAGTCAGCTGCTAGCCTTATTGGGGCTCCTTGGTATTTTATCAACTGTCTCTCCCTTGCCAACTTTATGATTTTGTCTTTATCTTCGAATTTTGCCATTTTAATATGATATGTCTTGAAGTGGGCCTCTTTGTGTACCTATTGATTGGGATGCTCTATATTTCCTAGATTTGTGTGACTTTTTCTCTCATCAAATTAGGAATTCTTTTTTCCAATTTTTATTTATTTTATTTTATTTTTAACATTTTTATTGTTTTTCAGGTATAGTTTTCTGCCTTTCCCCTCCCCCTTCTCCCACCACAGCCCTCCTTCCCTCCCTCCTTTCTTTTCACCCCCCTATTGTTATTGTCCATGTGTCTTTTATACTGATTCCTGCAAACTCTTCACCCTTTTCCCCTATTATCCCCTCCTCTCTCCCCTCTGGTCACTGTCAGCCTGTTCTCAATTTCAGTGTTTTCCATCATTACTTTTTCAAACAGGTTTTCTATCCCTTGTTCTACTTCTTCTCCTTCTGGTATTCCTATTATATGGATAGTATTTACATTTCATGTTGTATTGCAGTTCCCTTACCACCTGTTCATTCTTTCTGAGTCTCTTTTCATTTTCTTGCTCTGTCTGTTTTTTTTTTCTACCTTGCCCTACACCTCACTGATTTGATCCTGTAATTCATCCAACCTTCTTGAAATCCCTTCTAGTGTGTTTTCTTTATTTCTGAGGGTTTTTTTTTGTTGTTGTTGTTGTTAATTTCTTCCTGGTTTTGTTTATAGTTTCAATTTCCTTTTTCATGCTGATGTAGTTCTCACTCATTTCCTTGTAATTGTCTGTGAGTTCCTTGGGCATCTTTATAAGCATAATTTTGAATTCTATATCTGATAGTGTAACAGAGTGCAGCCAAGAGGGGGGCCCAAATAAGGATTTGTAATGTAGTCAAGAACTCAAGGTTTCCAGGAAATATTAGAATATATATATATGATGTCTTCACCCCCACCAGTCTGAGCTGGGGGATGGGACACATGGAGCAGGGCCATTCAGAGCTGTTTGGTATAGCAACAGCATTGCAGCTAACCTCTGGCATGATCATTAAACATATCTATAACCTTTTACTGGTTTCATAAATATGTTAAAATAGCTGTGGCAATGCTTTGAGCCAGGGTGATGAAAGTGATTTCCACCCAGGATGCAACTGGGAGGCAAGTCCCCCAGGTTACAGCACCTGTGTAAGAGCTTGGAGATGATTGGCTCCGTGCCATTGGGCCACACCTGCCCAGACTTACTATGGCAGCCCAGTAAAAGTGAAAGAATACGGGGATGCTGGTGGATATAACTGACTGTAGAATGAGTCAGAAATGGGGCTGCAGAGGGTGATTGACACTGGGATTTAAACCCACGCACAACAGCCATGCTGGGGGGAGACCACGAGACTTTGGCAGAGTGGGAATCTCACAGCTTGTGCAAGAGTCAGAACCACATGGGTTTGGGTTGCTCCTTTTGTCATGTGGCTTTGGATGCAGGAGAAACTTTGCCTGGAAGAAAAGGGGTGAAAGGACTCTTGCTGGTTGGCCAGGAGAAGGGGCCACATGGCTTTGGATTAACAGGAGATCATGGCAGTGACACAGTTGATGGTGCCAGGAACCTGAATCATGGACTTCTACTTCTTTTTCTGAGATACAGTACCCTAGATTGGGCAGCAGGAGAAGGAAGGACTGTATGCATCTTTGGGTATTCTGAAGAACTTTAGCATTTTAATGAAGACATTAAGTCATTCCTCTAAGTCTGTATAACTTTTAAATAAATAATTCCATTCCTTTTCACTCATCTCTAGCCTTGAGAAATGTCTCTCCCCAGTGGTGGACAAGGAGAACCTAGTAGGTGAGGGGGGCCTCCAGAGCACAAAGGAGGGTCCATTTGGTAATAGTGTATTGTTGATCCTGCCCCGGGTCTGTTCTATAACAATAGTTTGGTTATCTCCATTTTGTGTAGCTCTTTTAGTGAGGAGTCTTCCAGTCCTTTGATTGTATGTTTGTTTTTTTTTTTTTGTCTCTCCAATTTAGGTGACTCTTCTTGTTTGTTTCTACATTTCCTGGTGTTTTGCTTTGCTAGCTGTGTTTGTAGTGTCAACTTCTATGGTAGGAATTCTGTGAGGTTCAGTGGTGTGGTCTCTTTGATCTCCTTGTCTAGATGCTCTAAGTTAGCCCTTTCTTTTGTTTGTGTGGTCTCTCTTCTTGTATTTGGGTTTTTACCTCTTGGTGGTTCCTTTGTTGTCGAGCTTTCTCCTCCAGTTGGTATACTGATGTTCACAGCTCCCACCTACTCTTATATGTGATCAGTGGCAGGGGGTGGGCAATATGGATTAAGACAGCAGGAGAGTATTTTATGGGATTTAAAGTATCAGCAAGTAGAGAAGAGATAGGAGATCCTTTTGGATAAGTATAGCATTAACTGTGATATTTCACCCAACTAGCCACTTTTTATAAAAGGTGAAAGAGAGATAAGACTCTTGTTAGAAGGGAGGAGGGCTGTGAGCTGAATCCAGAAAACAGAGTGCTTGTGCAAGGTTAGATGATGAGATGTAGTGAGAGTAAAGGATAGATATAGGCATAATGTAAGAGACAATAGAGTTAACCAAAACAATAATAATGCTCAGGGTTAAAGCCTAATGCACTAAGATCAGAGAGGATTACTTTGTAGTATGTAAAATTGTATGGAACAACAAATATTTACAATAGTACTAGAACAACAATAATACAATGAGAAATATGTGATTTGGATAATCAGAATAGAAAGTACTCAATCAAGAGCTGTATGTTATTGGATTGGCAAAGATGGAGGCCAATGTAGACACACTGTGCCTCCTCATACAACCAAAACAAGGACAACAAAAATTTAGAAACAAACAAAAAAGCAATGAGTACTGACAGAAAATTAAACTGTAGGAAAGTCCAACAACCAAGGAGTTAAAATAGACACATTCATCCAGACCAGTAGGAAGGGCAGAGTCTGGCAACCAGGCAGAGAGGGGTTGCAGCAAACAAGGCTGTAGCTAGCAGACCCTGGGCACATAAGGCAGCAGCTGATAGATTCCAGGTGTGCAAGACAGCAGCGGGAGGGCCCCTAGTATGGGGTGGAAGTAGGCAGACACAGCAAGGCTGCAGATTGTGGAGGGGTACACCCTGCAAGGTGGCTGGCTGACCTGGAAGTCCCACATTTGCACTAAGATAAGCCAGGTGAAACTGGGGAGTGAGACAGACCACACAACCCAGGGCTCCAGCTCAGGGAAATAAACTCTCAAAACACCAATTGAAAGCACCTGTGGGGATTGAGGGCCTGGGAGAGACTCCAAGCCTCACATGGGAGTTCATTGGAGAGATCCACAGGGTCCTAGAACATGCACAAGCCCAGCCACACAGAAATAAGCACCAGAGGGGCCCAGTTTGCTTGGGGGAAGTGGCAGAAGGGACTGAAATTTGGCAGAGAGTGTAGCAAGTGCCATTGTTCCCTCTCTGACTCCTGCCCCACATATAGCATCATAAACCCAACAACCGGGTTGACTCACCCTGGTGAACACCTAAGGCTTCACCCCTCAATGTAACAGGTGCATCAAGGCAAAAAAAAAAAAAAAAAAAAAAAAAAAAAAAAAAAAAAAAAAAAAAAAAAAAAAAAAAAAAAAGAAAAAGAAAAAAGAAAAAGCCAAAACAAAAGAACAGATCAAACTTCCAGAACAAATACAACTAGCGATAAAGAGATAGCCAACCTATCAGATGCACAGACCAAAGCACTGATAATCAGGATACTCACAGAACTGGTTGAATTTGGTTGTAATTTAGATGAAAAACTGAAGGCTACTCTAAGTGAAATAAAGGAAAATGTACAGGGAACCAATAGTGATGGGAAGGAAAGTGGGACTCAAATCAATGGAGTAGACCAGAAGGAAGAGACAAACAACCGAACAGAAAAGAATAAAGAAACAAAAATTCAAAAAAAAAAAATGAGTAGAGGCTTAGGAACCTCCAGGACATCTTTAAATGTCCCAATATCCGAATTATATGGGTACCAGAAGGGGAAGAAGAAGAGCAACAAGTGGAAAACTTATTTGAACAAATAATAAAGGAAAACTTCCCCAATCTGGCAAAGGAAATAGACTTCCAAGAAGTCCAGGAAGCTCAGAGAGTCCCAAAGAAGTTGGACCCAAAGAGGAACACACCATGGCACATCATAATTACATTAGGCAAGATTAAAATTAAGGAGAAAATTCTAGAAGCAGCAAGGAGGAAGGGGACAGTCACCTACAAAGGAGTTCTCATCAGACTGTCAGCTGATTTCTCAAAAGAGACCTTACAGCCAAGAAGGGGCTGGAAAGAAGTATTCCAAGTCATGAAAGGCAAGGACCTACATCCAAGATTGCTCTATCCAGCAAAGCTGTCATTTAGAAGGGAAGGGCAGATAAAGTGCTTCTCAGATAAGGTCAAGTTAAAGGAGTTCATCACCACCAAGCCCTTATTATATGAAATGTTAAAGGCACTTATCTAAGAAAAAGAAGGTAAAAAAAAAAACATGTACAATAAAATGACAGCAAACTCACAATTATTAACAATCACACCTAAAAAAAAAAATTCAAAAACAAACTAAGCAAACACCTAGAACAGGAACATAACCACAGAAATGGAGATCACATGGAGGGTTAGCAGCAGGGGGTTGGAGGAGGAGAGAGGGGGAAAAGGTACAGAGAGTAAGTAGCAAAGATGGTAGGTAGAGAATAGAAAGGGGGAGGGCAAGAATAGTATGAGAAATATAGAAGCTAAAGAACTTATAAGTATGACACATGGACAAGAACTAAAGGGGGGATGTAGGTGGGAGAGGGTGTGCAGTGTGCTGGGGACTGAAGGGGGAAAATGGGTCAACTGCAATAGCATAATCAATAAAATACATTAAAAGAAGAGTTGTGTGTTGTTGGAACTTGGGTGAAGTGAAAGAAGAAAATTAAAGTGCAATGAAGACAGAATAAGGAATACCAGTCAAACACTGCAATTAAACAGAAGTAAAACAAGTAAAACTAACCCTAAGGAAGAGAAATAAATAATACTAATAAAATAAAAGTGATAAAATAATGACACAAATAATAGTACACATACACAATAAAATGCCAGCTCTATGGGATAGCAAAGTGACTTGTCTCAGTTTCTCAGTTTTTGTAGTTAGCCTTGTACTCCCCCTTTTAATATGTCTCTGGACCCTTTGTAATTCCAAGTTTTATTGTCTCACTTAGGGGAAGAAAAAAAGATGTAGGAAAGAAAAAAATAAGCCTACTGCTGACTTTAAACCCATTCAGTGAGTTCTGTTGGTCTTCCTGGATGCCACAGGAAGAGGGGACTAGGCTTAACTTTTCTCCCTTCCTATGGTTTTGAGAGGATGGGGATCGTGTCTGGGCCACAATGTTCACAATTTCCTGGCCTTTGGCCCAGGTCCTCTGTGATCTGCCAAGCTTAAATCCGATACCCAGCTGCACACAGCATGAGTCAATCTCGGGCACACTGTTTCACTCAGCCACTCAATCAGTTTCTGGGTGAGCAGCATAAGACAACAGGGGCACACAATTCCACTTGGTCACCAGCCTCTTGGCTAGCACAGCTCAACTCACCCTCAGGGTGAGCCAGCCTCTGCTCAAGAGTTCCATACACAGCACCTGCCCACCATTCTTAACAATCACATGGCTTCTTATACAGCCCAACTTTCCAACCAGTTCAGAGACTATCGAAGTCAGGGTCTGACAATGACCAACTCACTTCTCTAGATGTTGCCTGGCATCTGTTTCTCTGGTGCCGTCGTCCACAGTCCCAGGGGATTTCTACCACCTCTGTGTATCTCCCACTTCATCTCTATTCCCCCTAGCAACTTCCAGCATCCAGGTCCCTCCTGGTGCCAGGCTGCCCTCCCTGCTCTGGTGGGGGAGGGAGCTGGTGCTCTAACTCCCCTCCCTATATCCTGTGGCAGGCGCTAGGCCAGGGGACACAACAGCCTTGGTCCCTGTGCAGATCCCAGGGACCTTACTGTCCCAGCATAATATCCTCCTTGTATGTTTTTCAATGTCCTCTGCAATTTTTGGCCTCCAAACTGAGGTAGGAGACAGCATAGTAAGAACTCTGAGACTGCAATACTGTTACTGGCCAGCATCTAGCACCATGATTTCCAGGAAACACCTTTTACCAATTAGGTAGATTAAATAGTAAACTGAAACAGGGAGGAGGAAGGAGGCATGTCTCATATGCTAACTCAGCTGTCCTGAGCCTGGTCTAATAATTTCCCAGGTGTTCCAACATCACAAGAAACACTATGTTAGCAAGGAAGAAGGGAAGTCCTTGAAATTTTATGTAGCATTTCCACTATCTGGGAAAGAAAGCCTTGAAACTGTGCTTTCATCCCAAGATCAGGAATGCAGGAGAGAGTCCTCGGTGCCCAAAGAAGAAGCCCATAAAGCAACTTTGGTTAATTGTCTACTTCCTGGTTATTTTCTGTTTTATGAGGGAGTCCCTGATGCTTACAGAAAGAGCCCATAAATGACTTTGGAAAGTGCCCCAATTTTGATTAGCCGCCTCCTGTCACATATTTGTTTTACAACAAGATGAACAAATGGAGTCTGGAGCAAGACAAGGATTTGGGTTAACAGACTCCTACACGTACCTGTTTGGGTAGTCACATTCCCCCAGGAAAGCTCGCACCACATTTACCCATTAATCAATATGTAACTTTTTTTCTCCTATCCCACAAACTGTATAAGTCCTCAGAACAAAGAATGTTCTCTCTTGGGGGCTCAGGGCACTCTTAACAGTCTTGGCTCTCAGGCCACTGGGCCTCTGGCCACCTGGCCTCAGGCTGCCCAAGGGCTTGCCATCCTGGTCTTCAGCTGCTCTTACTTTTTCGGCCCTGCTTTGCCCTGAAACTTTGCCTTGCACCCTGCTCCTCTACCCAGTCCCATTCTCTTCCATGGGAACGGGTCACTAATAAACTGATTACATGCTAACAGATTTGCTGAACTGTTATTCTTTGCATGCGCCTACAAGAAGAACCAGGTCTCTCTCATCAATGAAATTTCATATAAGCTGGGATTCTGTTGGCTGTTCACTTTGTTCCTCAGAAGATGGGCTAGGAGTTCCAGTTGGGCACAGGAAGAACTGGACTCCACTCCCACCTACCTCACTGCCATCTTCTCAATCCAAAATTCTTTTAAAATAATCACAGAGAGCAAGGTCTTATTTTTTGTCCAGGATTTACCTAAAACTAGATATTAATATAACATGATTTACTGTTATTGCATGCATCTTTTCTCAACTTTCATGTTAATGTATCCCAATATGTCATACAATTCATACAAGTTTCCTTTTTAACATCCAGTTTAGGTCTAAGTTATAAACAAATGATATTAAATTCATTAATGTCTTTTTGCATTTCTAGGTATCTTGAAACATTACAAAATTCTATAAGTTATATGATATTATAATAAAGGGCAGTAATCAAAGAATACCATCCCCAAGTACATTTTAATTTTGTGTAACTGAGAATACAGAAAGATCTATGTAAAAGTTAACTTGCTAAGTAAATCTTTGAATCATAGAAAGATTTTTTAAAGGATGTTAGAAAAATAATCTATAATGGAAGATACTCATTTTGATTTGTCAAGGAAAAGTAATAGTTTTACAAAGAGATATCTCAAAATGACTATTTTTCAAGAGACACTTTCCTTCCTGTAAATATTAGACATTCTATAATTAAGACTCTGTAACCAAATATATTGATAAATTTCAGATAAATGTTCAGGGAGCTGCACAAGGGACAGGTGACTGAGTATCTTAAAAGGTTGTGACTGATGTATTTCTCAGGCCACTGTTATTTGCTGTAGAATATCTCTAATTTGAAAAGCAATAAAAAGATAGCATGGAAAGTCTATTGGGGTACCTACTTTCAAGTTGCAGCAATAACATCTGCTTCTCATTATCATCTGTAATATTTAATATCAACCATTAGACCTATAACTAAAACAAAAATGAAGTATATTTGATCCAAGAATATAATGCATTTATGAAGAAGATGCAATTTGGTACAGATCAATGAGTAAAAATATAAAAAATGTTTGAATTCTATTAGATAATTGGAAACCATGAAGTTAACCTGGATTATATTTGAAGCACTGTTTCTTAGATTGAAAAATAGCCAACAGGCTTCAAGTCCAATGATAAATAGAAGCTTATTCAGCCAGAAAGCTTTCCTGCAAGGTTCCATGGATATGAGAATTAGTTGCATTTAGTTTGTCATTTTTATTAATGATTTGGAACAGAGATAAACAACAGATAAATTAAATGAACAGGCATTTGAAGATTGGGAAGATTTGCATGCCATTGCAATACAATCATGGGGTCCAAAGCAAGTTGGGAATTCATAATGTGCTTAATAGATGACAAAGCACTTTTAAAACCAGAAAATAACAAAATACATATAAAAACAAATATTTAAATTTAGAAAAAAATGGAAAAACATGAAAGCATCAAGTTAAAATAATGGCCAAAAATAAATCATTTATGTGTTTTATATGTTCAAGTAGTCTGGAATCTCTTAATAATATACTCTATCACTACTCCTTTGCTTTACTTCATCTGGTTGCCATGCCCTGTTAATGCTTTCATGATTATTGTGTTTATTTAAATAGAAATATATAGATTGCTACTGTACATTTTCTGGAAATATTATTTAAACTAAAGTAAAAATTACAGGGACTTAACAATTATTCAACTAGTTTATGACTTTTATCCCAGACTCTAGTAGTGTAGAGTCAGCAGTAGCTCTGTGCCTCTTGTGGACATGAGAAGTAAAATGTCTACTGAAATATGCTACACCTGCTCTTGCTTTGTAGAGCATCATATTTATTCAGTGCTGTATTCTAGACTAAATAAATTGAGATTTGTTGTATATGCATGTGTGCTCATTTCCCATGAATTAAAAATCTAATGACATTGTGGACTCACTTCAGAAACAGCTTTATGTGATCTTAACTTTCAAGTCTTTGATTTATACAATAATTTTTATGATTTCACAAACTGTTAATAGTAAAGGAGAAAGTAGAAAAAAATTAGGGGTTAAGTGAATAAAAAATGACTCTTCAAAATAGTGACTGGCCCTCATCTCAGTACACATTCTTGTTGATAGGCCTTTTTTTCCTCTCTGTGGAAGAAGGAACTGAGCTGGGTAAAAAGCTACCAGTCAATTTAAGGGAGACAATGTATTGACTCCAACAGTAATAAAGTTCAAAAAGGCACAAAGGAAATCAAGAGTCTGTTGAGTTGATCATAGATCTACCAAATTGTGTTGGGTCAAGCTACAGTAATCAAGTTAAAATATTCTTGGAAGAGACATAGCCAAGTATCGAATCATAGGCTCTCAGAATGGAAAGTGAGATTAAGTAATCTATGTTAACCCTCCAAATAGATGTATAAATTCCAAATAAGTGGTCATGTAGTATCTTATTTCACACTTTCAGATATGGGGAATTCACTGCCTCACCAGGCAGTTCATTTCATTTCAGGACAACTTTAATTACATACAAGTCCTTTCTTCTATTAAGCTCAAATCTAGTTCAAAAGAAGCCCAACAATTCCTTATAATTTATTCTACTAAATATTTGAAAAGATTTAAACTTAAATCTTGTGCAAGCTAAATCCTTTTTTTTTTTTTTTTCAATTTTTATCTTAATTCGCCCTCAATTACATTCTCACCATTTTCCGGGCCTCTTCCAACCTTTTCATTTCCAGTTTATCCCAGTCAATTTAAAGAGTCTTATCCAGTATTTAATATGTTACTCCTAAAATATAGATGCAGTTAGCATGAAGCAGATGGCACCCTCACTATATGGCACTGTCAAAGCTGGGGGTTCTAGTTTTCAAGAAACTCTATTTCATGTTGCATGCTTAGATGATGGTTGTTTTTCTACATGAAGTAACTTCTAGTCCCTTCTCCTCTCAAATTACTTTTCATTCACTCAGAGATCATTGGTGCCTCAAAAATTTTTAATCATAAATGGAATTTATCATCTCACAGTTTCTTGGTGGGGGACATACAATTATTTAAAATCAAATATTAAAGGCATAGATATTATTAGATTATTGGCAAATGAATGAAGCACCTAATAAAGGAAAATGGGGTAATTTTGTACAGAGAAAAAAGGTGCTAGGGCAATATTCATCAGGAACAAAAACATAGTTTTTGATAACTTACATTTTTCTAATATCACTCCTAATGTGTAAAGAGATAGAAATGTTATCTTTGAAGATAAGTATATCTGGTTACGAATTCATGCTCATCCACCTAGTTGTTATCTGAACTTAACATAATTACAAACTTAACTAATATTTAATCTCCTCCTTTGTAAAATAAAAGTAATTCTAACATTTACTTCAAAGGCTTAAAATAAAAGTTAAGTAAAATAATATACTAAATTGGTGAGTACATTTATGTACAATAACTTCCTTTCCTCCCTAATTACTAAAATATTATTTATGAACATTTTACATCTACAGATAACTCTTTAATAACTCTTATTTCTCTTCATTCAAACCCTGGTCTAGGAATAAATGGGTATCTATGACTTGTTATTCAAAGGGAAATAAAATAGTTTCACCTGCAAGCATCCCCTCAAGCTCACTGTAATTATGTGTAATCCCTTCTCAGTAATTTTTCAAATCTCATTTATCTGTGAGAATGAAATGAATTACCAAAAAGTGTAAAACAAAAGTGAAAGAAGACAATGCAAATGTGAGGATATGATTCACACACTGATCACCCAGAGAAGATCAACTCAGAAAGGATGCTTCTGCATGATTTCTGAAATGGGAGAGCAACAGAGGAAGTTGCTCTCCCATTTCAGAAATAGAGTGGTCGTAAAGAGGAAAGGGAATCATTTAATTTATTTAGGAAGTCCCCAGAAAAAAAAAAAACTAAAATATTTATCTACCAGTGTGGACTAGACCCATACTTAATTGGCATAAAAATGTCATTTAAAAAAAAAAAAATATATATATATATATATATATATATATATATATATATATATATATAGAGAGAGAGAGAGAGAGAGAGCGCACGCACTGATCCAAAGGGAGAGAAAAATATATTTTTGAAAAAAAAATGTTTTCAATCACTGGAGAAAAATCATGAGTCAGGGCACAAGAGGCATGGCAGGGCATTTGCCTAAATAAGGCAATCAGCTGAGAGCCATGGGATCATGGGATAAGCCAGGAAGCACATGTTAATATGAAATGAAAGGTTCAGAGCAGCAGTGGTAGACCTCATTGTTGATGGGTGATGGACTGTTGGTATGGGATGTGAGATTCTCCAAGTTATAGGCAGATTAAAAAACAAACAAAAAAATTAAAAATACCCTATTTTGGCCATGACCAGAGCAATGTGCTAGTTAAATCCCTTATACCCTTTCACTGAAACTCATTTTTTTTTCATGACTTAGAAACACAATAATACTGGCTGGTCTAAAAGCTGCCATCATAATTATCACAGCATGTTAACCATAAGTAATGAAGTTGTTAGTTAAGTCTGGGTTCACAAAACAGAAGGGTAGTGATTAGTGAATCAATGCCAGAAGCAGCCACAAATGTGTGTAGCCTTTTGTTTCTTTTGTTTTAATTCTGACTATAAGTAATGATGATCCCTGTTTAGTTGCCTTGCTTTACAGAAACTCAGTTTGGTTTTATTGTTTCATTGTTGTATTTTTTTCTACCAATAGATCCTCTATTCTTGGCTTCTGAATTCTGCTCAATATATTCCATAAATGAAGTAAGAAAGTGTCCTTTTTTAATTACTTTATTTTTGTTCAATTATAGTTGTCTGCCCCCACCAGCCCCCCCAACCCCCCTCCCGCCAACATTTCCCCTGATCCCAGCCGAATCCACCTCCCTTCCTTGCTTCTACCCTCCCCCTTGGTTTTGCCTATGTGTCCTTCATAGCAGTTCCTGAAAACCCTTCCCTCCACTGCCCCCTCCACCCTTCCCTCTGGCTGTTGTTAGATTGTTCTTAATTTCAATGTCTCTGGTTATATTTTGTTTGTTTTTTTCTTTTGTTGATTATGTTCCAGTTAAATGTGAGAACATATGGTATTGTTCCCTCACTGTCTGGCTTATTCCAAAAGAACCTATGCTTCCAATGTTCATAGAAAATATCCTTTTTTTGATTAGGAGAATACATTATATATTTTAAAATACAAATCAAATCTATTACCTTGATCATGGCTTGAATAAATGAGATTTCATTTCTAAAGACTCTTTGTTCTAAATAATGTGCAATGTCACATTACACATTATTAAAATCAGCTGTGAATTATGAGTCTTTTGTCAAAAGTCTTTATTCCAGATTTGTAGGAAAGCATAAAATGAGTGACTTTGTTGTGTTCATGTACACACCTATACACACGCATACACTGTGTAGCAGAGTGGAAGGAGATTGTGCTGCTGGATTAGCCTAACCCAGATTCAATACAAAGTCTTTGAATTTACTAGTTGTGTGACCTTGGGTGATTCATTAACTTCCTCTAATCCTCCCATTCCTTCCCTGCAAAATTTGTATACGTTTATTGTACCAGTTTGAATAACACTGGCACCTTTTCTAGCAAGTAGAGGTGTTTATCATACAGTGGCTAATATCATCAGCATCCATAAGTCTATATCACATTGCAACAGGGTGCAGCCAAGAGGGGGGCCCCAAAAGGGAGTTGGAATGGGGCCCAGAACTCAGGGTGTCCAGGAAATATTAGAAAGACATACAAGATGTCCTCACCCCTTTCCCCTCAGGTGTTGTAACAGGGTGCAGCCAAGAGGGGGGCCCCAAAAGGGAGTTGGAATGGGGCCCAGAACTCACGGTGTCCAGGAAATGTTAGAGGGACATATAAGATGTCCTCACCCCTTCTCCCACAGGTATGAGTTGGGGGAAGGGACAAATGGAACAGGGCCATTGAGGTGTTTTTTGCATAGCAATAGGGCTGCAAGATAACCTCCATAATGGTCATTTAACATATCTATAACCTTTAACTGGTTTCATAGATATGTTAAACAGCTGTGGCCATGCTCTGAGCCAGGGGGGATGGAAAGGACTTCCCCAGGACGTGACTGGGGGAGGAACGCTAAGTTAAAGCGCCTGCGTGGGAGCTTGGAGAAGATTGGCTCCAGAAAATGGGGACACACCTGCCCAGACTCATGATGGCATCCCAAAAATACTTGGAATATACGGGAATGCTGGCAGGTGTAACCGATCGTAGGAGGAGTCGGAAATAGGGCTGCAGAGGAAGTTTGGCGCCAGTATTTAAAACAGAGACACGGCAGCCATTAGAGAGAGATCCATGAAGAGAGAGATCCAGGAGGAGAGATCCATGCGGTTTCACCAGAGAGCAGGACCCGCAGCTCCATGAGGAGAGATCCAGGAGGAGAGATCCATGCGGTTTCACCAGAGAGCAGGACCTGTAGATCCATGAGAGAGAGAATCCACGTGCTTTCCCAAGAGTTAGGACCCTCACAACCCTGTGAGGGAAAATCACCATGTGGCTTTAGCAGAGAATTGCCACGTGGCTTTTCCAGAGTGGGGACCCTTTCCCCACAGCTTTGGTAGAAGAAGGACCACGCGGCTTTGGGGTGATCTTTTGGCTGTGTGGCCTGGGAGCAAGAGAGACTGCCTGAAAGAA